>PVJH01010762.1:0-72165 GCA_004026705.1 Nesogale talazaci
GATGGTGATATTCTGGTGAGGATCCTAGGAAAGAACCGGCCTTGGGATCCAGTACCCACCCTCCGCCATGGAGGGCTTCTGACTCAGCGACCAATTGAGCAGAATAGAACTGTTTTGGGGGGCAGGGTTAGGGAAGGAAGGTTCTGAGACTATACATTTTTAGGGAAATCAGCTGAAGGCCTCATCTGGGTCCCCTGCACCACGGGTCGATTGTAACTGCTGGCCTTGGCCAGCAGGCCTCCTGAAATCACGTGCCGCGCTCTCCAAACAGAAGCAGCAGCCCGGACGCTTCCAGGGCCCGCGGCCCCAGGCTGGCCTGCAGGCAGAGGAGGGCAGTGAGCGAGCTCCCCGGGTAGTGGCCACGTCGCGGCGCCGCTGCGATCCCACTCCCGGCCACGAGGCGCCGCCGGCCGCGGGGTGCTCCGAGGCCGGGCGGGCGTCGGCCGGCCAGGCGGGTGCTGGAGCGGTTGGTTCTCTGAGAGACCCCAGTTCGAGTCCGGAAATGATGCAGCGTCCTCGAGCTCGGGGGAAGGCGTGACTGCCCTCCTGCTGGACGCTCGGCGTCCCCAGGCCAGCAGCTGCCCGGGCCGAAGGTGTGCTGGAGCTCCGCTCAGCCGGCGGGGCTTTGCAGTTTTCCCCAGGAATCCATGACCATATATAGGGAGAAAGGCTCCCGGCGCAAGGAGGAGGGGTGGGGCTGGGGGTGGGGGAGGCAGGGGAAGGTTCCTGAGACGCCTGACTCAGTTTGCAGTAGGTAGGTGTGACGGGGGCAAGGGTCGGAAGGAAATCCGCCTGCAAGCAGACTGTCTTACTGAAGAACGGGTGCTGTCTGCGGATGATTCAAATCGGCAGATCCGAAAAAGGAAGTGCGGGCAGTGCCAGCCAGCACACTCCGGGCCATCTCCCTGGCAGGAGAGGTTGTGAGGGTGTTACCCAGTCACTTAAGTTGTGCCGAGCTGATGAAACACAGGCTTTTCTCAGCCTCCAGAGATTTTTCAGCAGGGGTCAATGGTACTCCCTTTCCTTGGATATATGCTCCTCTTTCTCTTTCTTTCTCTTTTTTTGGGGGGGTGGGGTGAGGGTCGGGGTGGGCATCACTGCCCTGTGGTGGGAATAGAAGGCCCAGTCTTGCTCCCAGAGAGCTGCTGCTGGATTTGAACCGCCAAGCCAGTGGCCCGCAGTCCCCCACTCAACCCACTACGCCAGCAGGGCTCAGTCTTCTCTTTCTTTCTTTAAAATAAAAACAGGACTTAAAAATAGTCTCATTTCTGACCTGGCACAGAATTCTGTGACAGAAACATGACTTGGTTTAAAAAAAGAAGAGGAATTCAAATAAAGACGTAAGCATAAGGCAATCATGCTGGCACATAGGAAGGGTTTAAGCATGTGAATTAATCAATACAGTTGAAGCAAGAAAAACAATCCAGAAACATGGAGTATTTTAACAGAACAGGTTTCAAGAGGAGGGGAAGCCGTGTTCACAAAGGCCTAGACCTTGGGTGAATGTTTGGACAGTCAAAGGCTTTCACGTCTACCCCAACCTTCCCATTTTGCCAGCTTGTGCCAAGTTCCACAACCTCGCAATTACACCCACGAAACAGTCAGAACATCTGTACTTAGGTGCCAGCTCTCATTAAAAATGCCCCGTGATACTCTCTACAAAGCTCTTACAGCTGTAAGAAAATGTCTAGCTTTTAAGTTATTTTAGTCTCTGTGAATTATCATCTGCTAGTCAAAATAATAAAGGTATAACCTACCAAATTTAAAGATCACAAAATAATCCACCACAAACACATTGATTTTTTTTACCTCATACATTCATTTTTTTATTTACTGCAATTTCTTTATTGTGAACTTGATGGGGTTTTAAATATCAGATGATCTATTTTGTGTATTCAACAGTCTAGAGTACTTATCAAACCCCCAATAGCTTACCTTACCCATCTTCTTTGATTTCTTTTATGTTCCATCTATTCTGGGCAGATCAGCCTAAAAAAAAACTTCTGCCGTATTGCTATCTCAGATTAGATGAGCAATGTGATGTAGGACATCAAATAGTTACACAGCGAGGTTTCTCCCATCAGAAGCAAGGGGCTTAAAACAAAGCAAAGCAGGAAGCTTATCCTTTTTCTCTTCCCAAATATATTTTTGTGCTATCTCTAGTTTACTAAGCAGATCATCTTTAAGAAAAATAAATAAAAGTTAGCATCTTCTTTGTGGAAAATGTAAACGATATAAAACTCACTGCCAAAAATGAAAAAGAAGAAGAAGGATATCCTTTATGTTCTCAGAATCCTCAGAGATAATATCCTGCCAGATTTCTGTATACAGATGCACGCGTACACACATACACACACATTATCTACATATAATTCTCTGCAGGGCATTTTCTTCACGTGGTGGGTTATATAAACAATATAACTTTGCAGGTGGATATATGGCTCTCCTTTTCATTGGATCACTTTGGGGGTGGGGGGGATATCCCATAACATTTCATTCCATTTTCCCACCAATATTTTGAAGACCCCTGTGTCAACAGTGTGATTTATCCATCTCCCCTTGATAAATTCATCCAATTCCGCCTGGCCTCTATGGGCCTTTTCCCTATGACGGAAGTGGGAATTTTTGCATGTACATGAGAAAGCATGACCCAGAGATACACAACTATCCCAGGAATTTCTGAGCCAGAGTTCTCACACTTGAAAAATATTGTTATATATTTTCCCTCCCTGTCAAAGCATCTTCAGTGGTCACACCCACCGCAAGGGTTGAGCGTCCACTTTTTGTGTTTTGTGGCTTCTGCTGCTGCTGCCATCCTTGTGAGGACCTGTGTGAATGTATTTGGACCGTCGGACCGAATAACCGAGCTCACTGCCTTCCAGGGGATGCTGACTCACAGCGAGCCTATGGCACCGGGGAGGACTGTCCCTGTGGGGTCGTGAGGCTTTATAGAGTTGTTAAAGCCTTATCTTTCTCCTGAGGAGCGGATGATGGCTTTGAACTACGGAGCTGGAGGTTAGTGACTCAACATGTAACCACAGCACCAAACCCCTGTAAAATGCATGAGCTGAGCTGGCCAGGCAGCACCGTGTCCCACGGACTCTTCACATCCTGACAAATGGGAGTGGGGTGGGAAGAAAGTCCACTTTGTCATACTAATTATTATTTTTCTTAATTGCTGCCAATACATAGCAACCCCATATGTGTCAGAATAGAACTGTGCTCATGTCAGTCCCGGTAAACTAGAGAAACGAATACATATGGATATGGTTATGGATATGGATATATCCATATGGATATCGCTTATGGATATAAGGAAGAGGTTTGTATACAAGAAGAATGGGACATTGAGAAAGCATGCTAGCCCAGTCCAGTTCAAAGTCATAAGTCCGATATTAACTCATATGCCCGATATCAGTCTATAAAGTCTCCTTCTGACTCACAAAAATCACAGAGCAGTGGGTGCAGAGTCCTGGCACCAGCAGGGCTCTCCCCATGACTCCTCGATTCCAGGGCTCAGGGTCCATCAACAGCATCCAGTGGTGGTAGAAGCAACTCAGCGCTGGCAGGGCTCTCCATATGACTTCTCCAGCTTCAGAGGTCTGATTCCGTCAGGGCAAGACCGTGTGGCTTTTCCTCCATCTCCAGCTCCTCAGATGCTGCCATCTTGTCTTGTCCGTAGTTTGTCATCTCTGAGACGAACTCCCAACAACTTGGGAGATAGCCTCTCTTCTCCACGAGGGAAATATCGCGAGATTTCCCAGAAGCCTCAGGAGAAAGCCATGCTCACATAGAGGCCTCATTGGCTACTCAATGGCTATCTCCAGATAAACAGGCTAGACTCCACCCCTACATCTCAATCATGAAATTAACATAAGCACATGACCGCCACGGTGCTCCTTGAAGTTTGCTTTCTCTTTCTTCTTTAGAATCCGTTTGCTGTTATTGTTGTGACCCTTGTCGGCAGAAACCACAGGTTCAGCTGAGAGTTGATGGCATTCTTCAAGTTACTCAATGATTCTTCCACTCCTTCTCCAAGTCCTTCCCACCCCCCACCCTCCACCCCCTGTTAACATGAACACACTGGCCCCTCAGCTTCCATGGTATTTTCAATGATTGTTGTTGTTTTTTTTTAAGTAGATCACCAGGCCTTTCTTCCAGTCCCTTTAGATAGGCTCTAACTTCCCACCTTACAATTAGCTGCTGAGCTTGTTAACTGTTCGCAAGTTCCCCAGAGAGAGCACTGATAAAGGTTTTTCGTGTAAGCATGTAGTAGAGGAGGAGTTTCCGGCCAGTCCCGCATGCCCAAACCTGAATGAATGTTGGGATAGTCACTCGCTTATGGCCTGTCTGCAGCACATAAAGAGAGATAGGGCCGTAAGGCCCTTCAAACCCGAAGCCAATTTACCCACCAGATGCAGGAATTTTGTTTAAAAGGTAGACAAAATGGATCCAACCATGGGTTCATTCCTTTTAAACTACAATGTTTCTCTCTTCAAATGCCTGTAGTGCATTCTCACCTGCGTGGAGGAAAAGCAAGCCAGGACTAGGAGAAAGCAGCAAACATCGTCCCTGCCCAGCTAAGTTCACCTGCTCTTGGAGAATGAATGACAATGTCTTTACACCCCAGGCCCCCTGGGAAAGAAGGGAGATTAGGTTAATGATGAGCAACAGTAGCTGGAACTCTGGGGAGCCCCTTAGGAATTCTGCCCACCAGTCTCTGTAGAAGCCCACTGCGTCTGGCATCTAGGGATGGAAGTAGACCCTCGTCGTGTGTTTGTTAGAGAATTGAGAAGTGGCGAAGCATGGCACCAAGGTATACACTTAAGATACCGCAATGGAATTATGCAAATAAGTATCTCAGCTTTTAATGGGTGTTCATTATAATGCCACCTTATGGAAGACTAAATGGTGATTCAAGGGTTGTTTTTACCTTAAAAGAAACAATAAGTTCTTCAAACACATCGTCCACTCTGAAAATAAGAATGAAAGTGCTTTGTAATTCGGAGATTGTACATTTTGCTGACCTAATTGTCTTTCAATCTTTCTATATTGATAATGGTGACATTTTTTAAAATGTGCCTTAAAAGACAACCATTATCAAGGGATTGCCTTCTGTGATTCAAGAGGGTTTGACCTCCAGAGACCAAACTGAAGTCATGGTCATCAACAATTCTGACTCACAGTGACCCTGGAGCTCACGGTAGAACTGCGAGTTTCTGTGACTGGAGCCCGTTTCTCCTCTTTCTTCTAAGGAGCTAGTGTTGAACTGCTGACTTTGTGATTAGCAGCCCAACACACAGCCACAGCACTACCTGGGCTCCCTGAGATCCCTGATATTTAAGTTCAGTTATTAGGGACCATCATGATCTTCTGGGATAAGAAGAGCAAAGTCTTTGGAGAGGTCATTTTAAGACAAAGAAGGGAGAGTGGGTGCCAAAAGTGCACTCCCAACACAAGTCCAGTGGCAGAGAAGAGCCATGCATTTCCAGAGATTCATGATCATGCCGAGAATAGACGTCGTCTAAGCTGGTAACCAAGATTTAAAAGAAGCCACTCCCCGGTAGCATAGTGGTTGAGTGTGGGACTGCAGCCCACTGGCTTGGCAGTCCATATCCAGCAGCAGCTCTCAAGAGCAAGGCTGAGTAGCTCCCACGACCACCAGAGGGCAGTGATGCCCCCCCCAAAAAAATAAATAAAAGAAGCCACTCCGTGTGATGGTGGGAAAGGAGGAAGGGAAAAGGAAACAGAAGAAAGATCTGGGAAGCAAAGCTTTGGATAGAGGTATGAGCTTAGGCGTGCACTTACCTAAATATATTAATTGGTAAAAATAGAGGTATTGGCATAGGTACATGTATTTGTATGGCAATACATTGAGGAAGTGGATGGACTTTTGGCCTCTACTGAAGCATTCTCTCAACGCAAGAACACTTTGTTCAAACCACCTGGCATTCTGTGATGTTCACCTTCCGGGCACAATCGTTCAAGACAAAAATGAGTACACAAGAAAGTGTGGTGAAGAAAGTATAGGGTCCCTGGCTATCAAAAGATATAACATCTGGCATCTTAAAGGCTAAGCAGAGAAGCAATAAGCTCACATGGAAGAAGCACAGCAGCCTGTGCAATCTGAGGTGTCAATAAGATAAGGTAATAGGCATCAGAAGGCCCCAAGCAAATAAAAAACATTGTTGAGAACCAGGAAGTAAGGGGGCAGGAGAGGGAGGATCAGCTCAGAGTCCCCAAACCCATCTGTAGACAATGGGATATACCCTCACAGAAAAGTCACATGGAAGGGATGAGTCAATTAGGGTGAAACGCAGCCCCAATTAGACATACAATATTCCTGTTTCCTTGAGGCTGACTCATCTCCCCACTATCATAACCCCACTCCTGTCTTTCACTGTGGGCTAGGCAAGAGCATGTACATAGGTACAGGTAAGAGCACAGGACACATGGAATCCAGGTCAGATAAACTCCTCAGGAACAGAAATGGGAGGCGTGATACCAGGAGGGTAGGGTGGGGAAAGTAAAAGAAACCTCAAGGAAAGGGAGACAGTGGCTGGTGTAAGATTTGAAAATAATAATAATTTATCATTTGTCAAGGGGTAACACGGGAAAAGGGGTGGGAGGGTAAGAAGAGGAACTGATACCAAGGGGTCAAATAAAATGTAAACATTTTGAAAATAATGATGGCATCATATGTACAACTATGCTTGACACAATTGATGTATGGATTGTTGTAAGAGCTGTAAGAGGCTGCAATAAAATGATCTTTTTTAAAAAGGCATTCTGAGTTTGTGGAGGAAAGCTAATTTAACATGTTACATGGCTGGCACTAAAAAGTCTTTCAAATGCAACAATTTGCAATGGTACAAAGCCTCAGCACTACAAACAGTAGCTGTGACGTAGCTGTACTAAATGAAGAGGGAACTTGGTAATAGAGAGGAATTGGGTGGGCATCCGGCCCGGAGGCCTATTGCTGTGGAGTGTACCAACCACATTTTCCACCACAGGATGACAAACATTCAACAAAATGGCGTTTGATATTGAGATACCAAAGCCAACTTCAAATTGTTCAAATATAAGCAATGTCCTCCCTGGGGTATAAAAATCGGTCAGATGATCTTTTGAGAGACAGTGAAGCCTCAGGAAATTCTTTAGTGAATCACTAAGAGCCATAAAGAGAACAAAGGGCTCAGTGGGCCAAGATGCACTCCATTCTCTCTTCCTCCCCCTTCATTTGTTGATGAGCCAGCTAAGGTACGCGTAGTAACAATGAAATATGCAAATTTCCTCTAGTTCTCAAATGCTTCCTCCCACCTACTATCATGATCCCAATTCTACCAGACATATCTAGCTAGACCAGGGGATGTGCACTGGAGTCCGAAACAGGGGAATTTAGGATAGATGTTGCCTCAGGACTAGTGGTGGGAGTGGTGATACTAGAAGGGTGGAGGAATGGTGGAATAGAAAAGGGGAACCAATTACATATAACCTCCTCTCTGGGGCACAGACAACAGGGAAGTGAGTGAATGGACACATTGGACAGTGTACAATATGAAAAGGTAATAACAATTTGTAAATTATTAAGGGTTCCTGGGGAAGGAGGAGAGAGGGAAGGGAAATATGGGGAGCTGGTACGGGGGTCTAAGTGGAGGAAGGATGTTTTGAAAGTGATGAAGGCAACAAGTGTGCAAGTGTGCCCTGCATACAATTGATACATATGGATGGATCATGATGGGAGTTGTATGAATCCACAATAAAATGATTTATTAGAAAAAAGAAAAAAGGGGAGGGAGACAGAGGATCTTATACCAAGGGCTCAAGTAGAAAATATTTGGAAGTGACTGGCAACACATGTACAAATGTGCTTGATACAAATGATGTATTGAATGTTATAAGAATTTTAAGAGCCCCCAATAAAATTATTGAAAAATAAATAGATAAATAAGCACACACACACACACACACACACACAAAGAACAAAGGGAAGAATAGAAAGCTAAGCTTCCTGGATAATCTTGAGATTGAAATTTTCCGTTTATCATGGCAAAATCAAGTAATGTAATTATCAATGGTACCATTACCTTGTTGTTTATTGTTGTTGTTGATTCTGTGTGCCATCAAGTCAGTTCCAACTCAAGTGACCCTTTGTATAGAACCCAACACTGTACCATTCTCACAATCGTTCTTTTTTGTTTTGGTTTAGTTTGGTTTTTATGGGGGGGGCGGGGGGCATCACTGCTCTCCGGTGGTGGGAGTAGGAGGCCCAGCCCCACTGCTGGAACTGAACCTCCGTCCCAGTGGGCCGCAGTCCCACGTACAACCACTACGCCGCCGGGGCTCAGCCCCTCACAATCATTCTTATGTGTTACTCCTTAGATGCAGCCACTGTGTCAATCCATCATTTGAAGGTCTTCCTCTTTTTCGATGCCCCAAACTACCCCACGTACGACCCTAGAATGACTAAATTATTCCTCCTGTTTCTTTCGGAGTCCTCAGATCTTCCTTTCTGTCCATCTTTGGACTCCACAAGCACACTTAGTGAAAGATAAAGTGACCCAGCCATCCTGGAAGACTCTAAAAATGGAGAGCATTCACAGAGTGCCCAAAGGATTCTCTGTAAAATTTTTATCGTGAAAGGCCCTCTTGCTCACCCTATGAGATAATAGCTGGAAACCATAACATCTTGGATGCACAGCACACAATCACTACATTCCTTCATTTTATTAGTATATCAAGTTCCTCGTCTCAGGAATGTTCATGACCTGTTACAGCAAGAAGACACTGCCATGACTGCGTTCGTGAAGTTGTGAACAGTTACTTCCATGACACTCTGTGTTGCTTTGGTTTTGTTTTGATGGTTCTGTGTAAGCATGGTCATTTGCTCGCTCTGGATCTTTCCTCAACTTCCCATCTGGTTTAAAACGACATAAGCACAACCTGCAGACAGGGTTTGCATCACATACTTGTTCTTGGGCAGTAATGTCAAGAGGTGTAAGCTGTTGATTGTTATTTCAGCTGTTTCCTGTCACCAGAAGGAAAATACAATGCATTGGCCTCTAGAAATAATGACTTTTCCTTGTACCACTCTTGAATTTGCTGTCCTCTTTTACCTTCCAAATGCAAGACTGTAAATCATTGAAGTGCTTTCTCTGCCAGGGCGATATGATGACTTACATGACTTGATAATGTTATTCCTCTTTTAGAATGAACAGAAACAGGATAGTTAACACCTGTTGCTATTTCAAACTGATTCCTTTAGGTCAGAGGGAGGGGACCTTTTATCTGTCGAGGACCATTTTGGTTACTTATAACATTCTCCGGCCAGACTGGTCAAAAGTTAAAGAATCATCTCATCCCCTAATGTGATAGCTAGAGCTGCTTTTTGGTGAGGCATGTGACGCTAGCTGGTATTGATGACTGTGGACCTCAGGTTGCATGTTCCCCACTCTGATTTAGGCAATTATCGAGCCAACTAAGTCAAAGTGCCCTCATACCAAACACTGAAATGCCCTCATTCTGACATTCTGAATCAGTGCTTGTCATCAAATAGAAAATAGATGTTCCTTTTGCCTATAGAGATCGAATTCAGGCATTCTGTCTGATGCTCAAAACAAACAAACAAAAACCCTGAAATTAAAAGGTCACCCTGTGGTCAGTTTTCTCTGCTGCTAGATGACAGGAAGTGTAAATTACTGCTCCCCTGGACCCTGTGTCCCTTTGTTTTTAAGGAAATATAATGTTTTAAAAGATAAGCAGAATATAATAATATATTATTATTGTAAGAAGAAGAATATAAGAATATAATAGTAAAAATATCAAACTAATAAGTGATCTATTAATAGCAGGGAGCAAAATTATAAAGAGCCTTTCTACAAATTGGGGGTGGGTTTTGGACCAATCATACCTGAATGACACTTTTTCTTTGAAAAGCTGCCTCCGAAATCTCACGCTTTGTTCCTGTGTGGAGCACGTGTACCGGTTGCCCTCAAGTTGGATCCCGAATCATGGTGCCCCATGTGTGTCACAGCAGTGTTTGCAGGACTGAACAAGGTCACCAGGACCAGGACTTTCTTCCCAAGGGCCTCAGGGTGATGGACTCAAATCTCCAACCTTTCCGCTCACAGCAAGCAGGTGAACCCTTTACATTCCCCAGGGGCTCTAGCAGCTGCATTACAGATGTATTTCCTAAGCAACATCCTCTGTAGTCTTGGAACACTCTCTGCTGAGGAAAAAAAAATGGTCCAACGGCCCTGAGAGGATGCAGCTTTGGCCCCTGGACCCAGTCCCGCCCAATGCTGGTCCCACTCCATTCCTTCCAGCTTGACAGGCCCAGACTTTTCTCAAGTGCTTTAAGTTGGGCTCTTATCATGTATAATGACATTGTCGGTGCTAGTCATGGTCTCTGCAGACTAACTGCCTATGGCTTTCACGGCCAGTGTGCTTCCCTGCCGTGGGTGCTACAGATGCAGAACGTCCACCTGCAGGAGAGGTGCCGCTGGAATTTTCTTGCTGTCTTCTTCAGCGCTTTGAAGTCTTTTTCTATAAAATAGATACACACATACTCCTCACGTCATGACTTTTTCCCTAACTGACATTCTGCATTTTTCACAACGGTGAGAAAAAAAACCCTAACTGCTTTCCAACTATTTTGTACATCATGACATATGTGTGACGGTAACAAGGGCTGTCAATGTTAACGCAGGCTTTGAAGGTGAAAGTTATATGACAATTTGACAGTGCCATGATTTCATGGGGTTTGACCCTCATGTCAGGACTTGCTTTGACAATGATGGGGTGATGTAATCATTCTCCATTTTGTGATCTGCTACAGTCATGCTCCATTTTCATAGAATGTTAGTTTTTGTGTAATGACTTGGTCTTTGGAACATAACCACGGCAATAAGTCAGGAGTGTTCTCCCTGATATTGGGATGATGATAAAAGATTATATCTGTAAAGCCTCATTAAGTAGATTTTTATTAAGTCATCTTTAAATAAGTATTAGCATCCATATCCTTCCAGTCCTCCTGAACCAAGTCAGAAACAATCGATTGAAATTGCTCATTCCCCTAAGCATTCACTTTTGGGGGTCATCCTTTGCACACTCATTATTCTTTAATTAAATTGATTGTCTCTATTTTAAGAGCCTCCCATGCCCACTCCACACAGCTGAGCTAGATGCCAATCCTAACCCCTCTGAAATGAGAGGACACCGAGATCCATTAGCATGACCTAGTCCACACCGTTGATGTTCCATACTGTACCTGGATGCACAGCTGCAAGGGTCTTAAAAGCTTCAGAACGGTCATCTATTGGCCTCTCCGTATCTGGAAGAAAGAAGAATAAAGAAAAGTGAAGATGCATTAAAAGAGTTACGTAATCTAATGGACTAGTGCACCCTGGAAGAGCATCAGTCTCCAGCTCCCTGAGACCAGACCATAGAGACAGGGCCTGGTTACCACTACAATAGACCAGACAATAGAGATAGTGCCTGGTTACCAAAACTAATTGTTCTGAAGGGGAGCATGTTAGAAGACCCTGGATAGAGTGGCAGAAAAATGTGGCCGGAAACTCAACATCCTAAAAATAAACACCAGGCTTATCAATCAAAAAGAGACTGGTGAAACCCTGAGCCCACGTCCTTTAATCCTTTAATCTTCCTTCAGGTCTGAAAAGGAACTCACCCCCTGGTTCAATTTCCAGCCAAACTGTATCATAAAAAGATCTGTAAGAGAGGGGCTGAGCCCCGGTGGCGTAGTGGTTGAGTGTGGGACTGCGGCCGACAGGCTTGGCAGTTCAAAGCCAGCAGCGGCTCTCCAGGAGCAAGGCTGGGCCTCCCACTCCCACCAGAGAGCAGGGATGCAAAAAAAATCTATAAGAGAAAGAATAACACTGGGGAGGTATAGACTCCTTAGAAAACACATATTTTGGATGGTCTCAGGAACTGAGACACTGCTCCTCTGTCTCCAGACAGGTCCGCCCACATGCAGATGTGCCCACACACACCAATACCCGGCATGTTGACATCATTGCACCAACCCCATCATGTACACCCCATACAAAGACAGGTGTATGGGACAGGGTTGGTGCCATAATGTACTTATGCAGATCAGTCACCCAAGTGTCGAGAGGAGCTACTGTGTAGAGAGCAACTACTATGTAGAAAGCAGCTGCTGTGTTGAAAACAGTACTCTGTTAAAAGCAGCTACTGCTTTGAAAACAGCAGTATTGGAGGTAAAGCGACACTTCATTTTAGAATAATGTAATTACATATTGTGTGATTATAATTACATATTGTTTTGTGATGAAACACTATGCTTTAATTATGTTCAAATTCTAGCAATGAAAATACATCCTGAATATCAGATGTTTACATTACGATTCAAAACAGTAACAAAATTACAGTTATGAAGTAGCAACAAAAATAATTTTATGGTTGGGGGTGACCACAACAAGAAGAATTATATTAAAGGGTGGTGGCACTAGGAAGATTGAGAACCACTGATATAGAAATATAAATATGGGCTGAGCCCCGGTGGCGTAGTGGTTGTGCGCGGGACTGCGGCCCACTGGGACGGAGGTTCAATTCCAGCAGTGGGGCTGGGCCTCCTACTCCCACCACCGGAGAGCAGTGATGCCAAAAAAAAAAAAGAAATATAAATATGTTTTTTAAATTGCAATTGCTTTCTCTCTTTCTATGTGTAACCATCAGGATGTTCCATTTAGCAATGTTGTTGTGGCAGTCATGTACTTATGTTAATTATATGATTGAAATGTAGGGGTGGAATCTAGCCTGTTAATCTGGAGATAGCCATTGAGTAGCCAATGGGGCCTCTGTGTGGGCATGGCTTACTCTTGATACATCTGGGAAATCTCGCAATATTTCCCTCGTGAAGATGAGATGCTATCTTCTCCAGTTGTTGGGAGTTAGTCTGAGAGACAAGGAATTACACACAAGATGGCAGTGTCCGAGCTGCTGCAGGAGTCGGAGGAGAAGCCACACGGCCTTGCTCTGATGGAACCAGACTTCTGAAGCTGGAGAAGCCTGGGGGAGACTCCTGTCAGTGATGAGTTGCTTCGGCCACCACTGGATGCCTGTTGGCGCCAGGACTCTGCACCCACTGACCTGTGACTTCGTGAGTCGGAAGGAAACTTTATAGACTGATATCAGGCATATGGGCTACTATCGGACTTATGACTTTGTACTGGACTGTATTGGGATGCTTTCTTAATGTCCTATTTCTTTTATATATAAACCTTATATCCATATGCATGTCTACCAAATTTGTTCCTCTAGCCTACCTGAACTAACACAGTTGTACACGTTTAGACTCAAGCAACAACAACAAAAATCGTAGACTCAATATTCAATTGGTTAAACAATAACAAATATATTAATTTATATAAGAAGTCCTTAAATAAAGTGACTTCTTAAGGCAGTCTGAGGGTCAGACCAGAGTGCAGCTAGCTGCCTTAGCCAGTTCCCTTTTTCATCTTGCATGGCTCACTTCCTGCAAGACATCCCCGAGGGGAAGCCACATTGATCTACCTTGATGCAGCCCTGGGTGCTGGAGCCTGCTTCCCTCCCCTGATGCAGTACAGTTGAGTGAAGGAGGCCAGAAACCCTGGCACAATGGAAGTTGTGTCCAGGAGAAAAAGGAGACAGGGTATGTTCAGAAAGGGGTACTAGGGACAGGAAATCATTTTCTGTTACCATCTCTTCTTGATTCAATTTATCATAGAAAATTCTCTAGGACAAGTCAATAAATCCTTTTTTGGAAAGATTACTTTAATGGAAAGCATAACTTCATGAAAGCAACATAGTTTATTACAAATAGTCTATTGTTATGCTTTAGGGCACTTCTAATACTTTACCATTATAAATCATTCAGTGGTTTATCTTAAAACTGTCAAATGCAATACTCATAAGCCTTCAGGAATTCTGTTTCTTTACTGAAATAATCACTATCATTGCCAGTTAAAGATGACCTTATGTTTGCTAATAGGTCATCAGTGACTCAGTGAGTGATTTTTCAAGTAATACTGCAACTGTGCAGGGTAAAAATATAATTAAAAGACCATGGAATTTTACCAGGAACTGAAAAAAAAGCCCCACACGTATATTATCTTCTTATTAGTAACAGCCAACTCCTATGTTGCCTCATTTTCTCTTTTAATTAATTATTTTTGTCATTTAAACAAGCAATTTAATGGTAATTTTGGTAGGCCATTTGAAATGAAAATATGACCTGTCTGCTTTTATGTTATCTTTCACTTGTCAGTTTGCTGTACTCCAATGATTTGTATGTGGCTGTGAGGCTGGAAACAATGCCACCAGTATTTCAGATACCAGCAGCATCGCTCATGGTAGACATGTTTTAGCAGAGCTCTCAGGCTAGCGCAGGCTAGGAAGAAGGAACAGTAGAACAACTACTTAACCATTAGTTGCTGAAAACAGCTGAGCAGTAAGACAACCTCTGTGGCATTCACCTAATCTGGTGTCAATTTGAGGATTAAGGGCATAGGGGTGAAGTCTAGCCTGTCAATCTGGAGATAGACAATGAGAGCTCTGTGTGGGCATGGCCTTCTCCTGAGAATTCTGGGAAATGTGGCAATTCCTTCTTGGAGGCAGAGACACTTTCTCTCTCTCTGCTCAGTTCCTTGGAGACGCTCTACTGACAAGACACAAGACTGACTCCCTGGGCGTCATTACAGCTGACAAGACACATGGCGGCATGCTGATAGACCCTGGGCCCTGCAAACTGGAGGAGCCATGAGGAGACCCCTGCCAGCACTGAGATGCTTCTACCACCACTGGATATGCAAGACTCTGCACCCACTGGCCTGTGATTATCCTGATGTCATTGCATGTGCTTTGTGAGTCTGAAGGAGACTTTATAGATTGCAGTCGGACATATGGGCTAATATCGGACTTATGACCTTAGACTTGACTGGGTTGGGATGCTTTTCTCAATGTCCAATTGCTCTTGTATATAAACCTCTTCCTGATATGCATGTGTATGTCTTTGAATTTTTTTCTCTAGTCTACCCAGACTGACACAGTTTCTCTTCTACCTGGACTAACATAATCTCTTAACAATTAGTTGCTGAAAACCTTATAAACGGCAGCAGAACGTTTTCTGACTAAAGCCAGATGAACACCTGAGGCTGGAAGACACTGAAAATACCACTGGGAAGGAGCTGTCTCCTGAAAGTAGAGTCAACCTTGACGATGGAGCAAGGTTTCAGGATCTTTGTCTGCTGCATGACGCCCCAGGAGAGGAAACAGCTGCAAGGCATCCAATAATGGTAATAATGTGGAATTGCAAAATATGAATCTAGGAAAATTGGAAACTGTCAAAATTGAAATGGAACACATAAAGATCAATATTTTAGGTACTAATGAGCCGAAATGGATAGGTCGTGGCTATTTTTTTTTGGGGGGGGGGCATCACTGCTCTCCGGTGGTGGGAGTAGGAGGCCCAGTCCCACTGCTGGAATTGAACCTCTGTCCCAGTGGGCTGCAGTCCCGCGCACAACCACTACGCCACCAGGGCTCAGCCCGGTCATGGCTATTTTGAATCAGATAGTCTTACGGTTTACTACGCTCGGAAAGACAAACATAAGAGAAGTGGTGTCACACTCATTATCCAAAAGAACATTTTGAGGTCTATTTTGATGTACAATTATCTCTATGATAGGATAACAAGCTGCATGTCCACAAAGAAGATGAGTTAATGCAACTATTATTCAAATTTATATCATCACCACTAAAATCACCGATGAAGAAATGAAAGAGCTCTACCAACTTTTACAGTTTGAAATGAATCAAGCATACAATCAAAATGTATTGATAACCACTGGTGACTGAAATGGGAAAGTTGAAAACAAACAGAGAGGATTAGTAATTAAGAGACATGATTTTGGAAATAGAACTAAAACTGGATGTCACATGACAGAATGTTGCAAGACCAACAATTTCTTCATTGCAGATACCTTTTTTTCCACAACATTAAGAGCCATGATATAAGTGGATATTGCCATATGAAGTACACAGGAATTAGATCAACCACATTTGTGGAAAGAGCTGATGGAAAAATTCAATGTTATCGGCCAAAACAAGGCCAACGGCTAACTACAGAGCAGACCATTCATTGCTTATTTGCAAGTTCAGGTTGAAGTTGATGAACATTAAAACAGGTCCATAAGAGCCAAGATCTTGTCTTGAGCAAGGATGCTAATACTTTGATCAAGGTCTACTAGTCAATCCCAAATATAGTGTGGGTAGATCGCATGGCATTAAAAAAAATCGACGTTAGCTTCTCATCCAACCTGTCACAATTAAGTAAGATAATTACTAAATTGGGCTGCTAACTGCAAGATCCGCAGTTCACAACTGCCTGTCACGCCTCAGGAGAAAGACAAGGCCATCCTACCCTGTCCAATAGGGTTGCTCTGAGTGAGTCAGCATGGACCCTATGGTAAAGGACCACCAAGGCTCCAACTGAACAGCCTTTCACACACAACCAGACTTTATTAGTTTACAATTTAGTGTATTTTTTCATGAAATAACTCTCAAAAGAAAAAGATCTTTTCATTTACCAAGACTGGCTATTTCATGCATTTATCTATACTTTTTGAGACCCTGGTTGTTACAGTGAACTGCTCAGTTCTGAACCACAAGGTCTGTGCTAGGAATCTTGCCATACATAGCTTGGAAAAAAGGTCTGGATATCTACCTCTGAAAGATTATAGCTTTTGAAAGGCCTTTGCATAATTCTATTTATCGATACAGGGCCCCCCCCCCCCCTAGAGTCTGACTGGACTTCAAGGCAATGGTTTTAGGTTGTTGTTTTCACTGGTTTTTTTAATTGATGGCTCTGGGGAATTTAATAATATTCTTAGATACTGAGGAGGAAATCCACGTGGATCTTTCAATGTGGTTTCTCCTATTTTTTTTATCTCAAGCCCTTTATCACTTAAAAAGGACACATCAGACTTTCCCTCCTCTGCCCGCCCCCCACCTCCCTGTCTTTTGACATAATCATTTTAAGGGACTAAATTCATGTTTAATTTTTCACCGTGGTTCTTTTCTCAATGCCATAGTGAGATAATGTGGCACTTTTAACAAAGGGCTAGGCTGGACCAGAAAATACAATTAGGAAACTTTATTTCCTGCAGTTGTTCTGGCCCACAAGCAGGGCAGGAAGTGCTGGTCACATTGAACTCTGATGGTGTGGTTGAGAAGTGGAAAAAAAGTACTCAAAGACTGCTGACCAATGATCAGTTCTCTTGCAGGAATCCTGACCTATACAGAGCCTGGGCTCTGAATTCTGTTTTGTTTTGTTTTGTTTTTAGCTTGGAATTTCACCCTTACAAATGAAAATTCAAATGCCAGGAATTCAGTAGTTAGCCATGAGGCCAGAAGCAGGACATATTTCATCTTTATTAGAGTAAAATTATTGTTCCTTTCAAAAATGTTAAAATCAGTTACAACCAATACAATGCGAGAATTGTTCTTGTGGCTTAAAGGGACTTGGTGAGTGGAAAGGGATTTATGATTTTTCAGACTTTTTGTTAGAAAGTTGCGTGTTCATTCTAGTTCAAGGACAGACAAATCAGAACACACTAGTTGGGGGCCAAGTCCATGCATCTACCGACTCATCGAAACCCCTATAGTAGAACTGCCCCCGGGTGCTTCCAAGACATTCACTCTTTATGGGAGTAGGAAGTTCTGTCTTTCTCTCAGGGGGCGGCTGCTGGTTTCGAACAACTGTCCGTGAGGCTGGCAGCGCAATGCGTGACCACGAGTGGGGAGTATAGGTCCCAGAGGATTCCGGTCAGTCCAGCCCGTGGGACCAGCCCTTGCGGTCAGGGCCTAAGAATGAAGAGATTTTAGGACATGGGACAGGGAAGACACTGAGAATTCAGGGGAAATGTTCTGAAACTGATGTGGGAACAATTGTACCCGCAATTCCCCTGGGTAGGATTGAACCGATCGGACAATTGACTTGGAGGGTGTGCGAATTACATGCCAATAAAACTGTAACAAAATAAATAAATAAAACAAAAGCATTTCCTAATTAAAGGAAAAGGCCGAGGGGAGGCCCAGCGAAGGGTCTAAGGAATTCTTGGAAGTTGAGGGCAGTAAACCAACCGCGGAAGCAGAAAAGGCAGAAGAATCAGGCAGCACAGGGCAAGAAGGTGACTGGGTTTGCAAGTCCTGCGGAGGGACCCAGCAGCGCCTGCCCCTCCTCCTGGCCTTCCTGCAGGGCCTGGAAGAGCTCTGGGGAAACAGTCAACGTTGCAGTGGCTTCAAAGGCACCATCTCGCAGGCTGGGCGGGGAGGGGCACCAGCGAGCAGGGAAGGGCAAGGCTGCGGCCACGCCAGCATCTGACTCACCATGAGGCAGCTGTGACTCATGGAGGGACCGACGGTTCCCTCCTCACAGAGCTCAGAGCCTCTTCACTCACCTCCAGGCAACACCAGACAGTATGATTCAAACCAAGCCTCTGGTTGTGTAGAGGAACCGTGCCCAGGAAGACAGACAGGCCTGCAGCCGCAGCTCCAGCACCTAATAGCCCCGGGCTCTTCTTTTCTGTGGTGAAGCCCTTCTAACCCGCAGGGACCTAAGGCTCAAAAACTCACTGCCAATCAGTGGACCCCAACGCTCCACCACCCTACAGAGCAGGTAGAACTGACCCGTGTTTTTCCCACACTGAAAATCTTTGGGGAAGTTGGAAAGCCTTATCTTTCTCCCTCAGAGTGACTGGTGGGTTTCAAACTGCTGCCCTTTCAGCTTACAGTCCAGCGCTTACCCACTATCCCACTAGGTTTCCTTCTAAGAATAGATGAGGAACTGCTAATAATGAGGACAGAGAAGAAGATGATATTCTAAAATGGGCTGCAGTCATGATTGCACTACTATCTTAACACGTTTTAAACCAACAAACTGTATGGTACAGGATCGATATATATATATTTTTTTTCCAAGACTCTGTGTGTGTGTGTGTGTGTGTGTGTGTGTAGTTTTGAAAACACTAGGGAGCAGTTCTTCTTTGCCTTGCAGTGTTTCTCTGAGTTAGACTCCACTCCACAGCAGTGACTTGGGTTTTAGTCATCAAGTCAATTCAGACTCCACAGCACAGTAGTCCTGTCTCATCGGGTTTTCAAGGCCTCTGAAAACAGAGAGGGGCATCTCTTTCCTTCAGGGTCTCTATCAATTGGAACAGACTTGATACCGGTGGGTTTGGATTTTTGAGTCATCACAGAAGCTGTCTTAGAGGGGCTGACATTGAGTTAGCAGTCAAGCACGTAAGCCTTCCATCGCTAGGCTTCTTTTTTTTATGTTTAATACAGAAAGAGGTTGGGTCCTTCCTTTCAACCACCCCCAGTGCAACGTAACTGGGATGTTTTTGTGTTCAGTAGAAAAGCAAGCACCCGTCAAGGTGCAGATGTAGATGTATAAATTGAAACACAGTCGAAAGAAGAATAGTTAGCTGTGACTGAGTTTTCTGACCAGATGCATTTGTTGAGCAGATATGGATTGAGCCCCTGGCTGAGATGAAGGATTGCTCAGCTGCTAATTAACGCAGAGATCTGGGTCTGCCCAGGGGTGTCACCCAAGAAAGTCTAAGTGATCTGCTTTTGAAAAATCAGCCTCAGAAAGCCTTGTGACATGTTTGGGACCACAGTGAATTCACTCAGGAGCCTGAGGGCCTCTTGGTTGCCCATCAGACTGCAACCGCAAGTTAAGCAGCTTGAAACCACCAGTCACTCCTTGGGAGAAAGAAGAAGCTCTCCACTCTGAAGAAGAGTTACAGTCTCAGAAACCCACCAGGGCAGTTCTCTCTGGTCCAACAGCATCACCATGAATCAGACTTGACTCAATGGCCGTGAGAAGGAAGGATGATTTCACTCGATAACAACTGTTTTTTTTCCCCTTCTGTTCTAGGTATGGAAGGACAAAAGGATGGCTGTTATTGCTATCACAGAACTTACACCCCAAAATAAATTTTGAAAAAAAAAAAAGAGCTTATACCCCTAGTTTGGGGATCATATGTATCAGGGTAATAAAGGAAACAATCTGGGTAAGGAAGTAATCTGGTAGAAAAAAAATAAATGAAAGAAGATATGAAAGTCATATAAAACAGCAAAATTTGTCACTTTTTTCAGGGAGGAAGAACAATATGTAGGTTGAGTCATCTACAGCAATGAAAAGTGGTTAAAAATAGATCACTTTTCACAAGGTGGCACGGACTGCTGTCTGAACAGCATCTTTTCTCTCATTGCCATCTAGTTGATTCCAACGCATGTTGATTCGATAGCACCTCATAGAGAAGCAGTCCTCAACCTGTGGGTCGAGACCCCTTTGGGAGTCAAACGACCCTTTCCCAAGGGTTGCCCAAGGCATAACAGTAGCAAAATTACAATTATGAAGTAGCAAAGAAAATAATTTTATGGTAAGGATGTCACCACAACACAAGGAATTGTATTAAAGGGTCACGGCATGAGGAAGGTTGAGAACCACTGCCGTAAAGCTACCTTGGGGGTTTCACAGTCTGATAACGCTGTAGGAGAGTAGAAAGCTTCCTCTTTCTCCTGAGTAGCCAGTGGTGGTTTTGAACTTCTCACCTTGCGGTCAGCAGCCCAGCTTACAACCCTTAGGCCCCCAGAGGTTGTCCAAAACCAAACTCACTGCCATGGAGTCAATGCTGACCCATGACCACCCCTCTGTGGGTTTCCAAAAGCCCAGTCTGTCTCCCTTAAAGCTGCTGGGGACTTTGATCTGCCAACCAAGCGGATCACAGGCCACTGTGCACCCCCTACACCACCAGAGCTCCTTGGCAGGGCTTTAACATGCTAGACAATTCAATGGGGCAGAGGATACTCTGTCACACAGAGTTGCTCTGAATTGAAAGTCTGATCCAACAACAACAGACTGGAAGCAATTCCTTTTCTCTCCTTACCTTTCGAAAGCAAGCCCTGGAAATGGAAACCGAATGTATTTGTCTGGTGTCTATTATTGTATATATTTGTTCATTTCAAGAAGATTGCTGAAAGTCTTCCTCTGCATTCTACCAAGAACAATATGATGTGGTGATTTGAAATGTAGAACACTCTCAATATCAAAATTACTGCAGTGTTCATCAATTTTGCACATGCCTCTGATACCAACAGGAAATGGGCCTCACAACTAAGTCAGCTTCTAGACGCAGAATTTACTTCATGATGACAAGGATGACTGCTAAAAACAGCCTCCAGCACTCTAGTTTCAAGTAGAAAGAAGCCCTCAAAGCACCCAACTAGTTTATTTGGATTACATTTATTTTAGGCATGCCTTTTTTTAAAGCAAGAACAACTGAACAGTCAGATCCTAAAGCACTGCTGTCCTGCCAATTCTGTCTCACAGCTTCATGCAGGGTTCCCAAGCTGGGAAACCTGGATGGGAACGGACCATGCAACTGCTCGCCCTTGTAGCAGTTAAGGAGTTGAAACCACCAACTGCGCTCTTAACAGCCTAGCACCTAGGTAACTGATGGTGCCACCAGGATGTCTTAGCCTATGTAATGTTAACACTTGGAAAGAGACGATAGTCTCCTGGGACTGGGAAATGCTTTTCTTATTATTATTTCCAGTACCCCTTTTAGGAAGAAGCCAGCAGCAGCATCTTAGAAATGTACAAGTTTCTACCATTTGGCTTTCTGTTTGTTTTGAAGGGATTGTGTGTGTGTGTGTGTGTGTGTGTGTGTGAGAGAGAGAGAGAAAGAGAGAGAGAGAGAGGAATCTGTTCATATGAGTATGTGTGTGTGTGTGAGAGAGAGAGATTTATCTCTAATCTGAATCTAACTCAGCCCTCCTTTTAGCTAAAGTGACCAGACATCCTGCTTTTTAACAATTTAACAATATCCCGCAGCATTTTAAAATTCAGATAAATATATTGCAATACTATTTTTGCACTCTATGAACATTTTTTTGTTTGTTTGTTTTTTGTTTTTTGGGGCATCACTGCCCTCAGGTGGTGGGAGTAAGAGGCTCAGCCTTTGCTCCGTGGAGCTGGAATCGAACCTCCATCCCAGTGGGGCGCAGTCCCGCGCACAACCACTACGTCACCGGGGCTCAGCCCTCTATGAACTTTTTTGTTGCTCCATATAGACCAAAATTTTATTCAAGAACCTCCCCCCACCCCCTGGTCAATGGTGTCCCGCTTAAAATCTGGTCACTTTATGACTTAGTCCAGATAGATAGATAGATAGATAGATAGATAGATAGATAGATAGATAGATAGATATAAATTTATATTAATTTCCCACATAGTTCTAGAGTCACAGTTACAGAACTCAAGTCTGAACAGTTCTTTAAAAACTCATCACATTTTCTGGGCTGAGCCCTAGTGGCGTAAGTGGTTGAGTGCGGAACTGCAGCCCGCAGGCTTGGCGGTTCAAATCCAGCGGCGACTGGGTAGCACCCACGACCACCAGAGGCAGTGATGCCCACAAAAACGAAAAAAAAAAAAAACTCATCACATTTTCCTTATTCCTTTCACCTCTCAGTTGCTTGGGCTTTGGGGTCAGCCATCCTATTTTTGTCACTGTCCCATCAGCTAGCTCACCATACGTGTTCTCCCTCCCTCTCTGTTCTCACTTGTAAGTAGTCCTCTCTTAGCTGCACTCCTCCTACACCCCCGGAGCTGGTTTTCAGATCTCCTACTTAGGAGAAAAAAGAGTTTTCAAAAAATGAGTCCAGTATGGGAGGTAGGGGAATCATCAATTAAGACGCTCTAGAGTGAAAAAAATTCGAGTGATGCTGAAGATTATACTGTCCACATGAGCACACAGATATACTCATAAGATTAAAAAACTAATTTTATAAATAACCATACACTGTGGACTTGATTTTTTTTTGGGGGGGGGCATCACTGCTCTCTGGTGGTGGGAGTAGGATGCCCAGCCCCACTGCTGGAATTGAACCTCCGTCCCAGTGGGCCGCAGTCCCACGCACAACCACTACGGCACCGGGGCTCAGCCCGACACTGTGGACTTAAAACAAGCTGAAACCTTTAAGAGCACCGAGTCCTAACCACTAGACCACCTGAACACTTTGGGAGGGCACATGCATATGTAAGGAATGCATCACACACATGAGCGGGTAAATTTATAATGAAATATGAAGTAGAAAGTTCTTTTAATCCTATTCCTTCTTTTTTTTATCTTTTAAACTTAAAACCAAAGAAAATAAAACAATGATAACAACAACAACAAAAAATCCCTGGACTGAGCCCCAGTGGCGTAAATGATTGAGTGCAGGACTGCGGCCCACAGGCTTGGCGGTTCAAATCTAGCAGCAGCTCTTGAGAGCAGCGCTGGGTAGCTCCCACAACCACCAGAGGGCAGTGATGCCCCAAAACAAAAACAAACAAAAAACCCCAATGTCCAATATATATATGTAAAAAATAAAAATAATGACAATATAAAAACCTGTAATTAGTTCAAGATCTGTTCATTGACCTCTGGGAGTGTCCCCCAGTTGAGTTGGACCCAGTTGAGTCCGATGGGGTGTCACACCCTGGCCACAAAGTGTATCCTTGACACTCCATCAGGAACTCCACGCTCTGTTGCACACCCTCAGTGTTTTGCCATGGTGTGGCTGGGTCAGACAAGGTTTAATCCTGATCTTGTTTCTCCATTGGTGACCCCAAAAGACCTTGGGTCATTGAGGGTAACCATATTTCATAGTGGAACCAGCCATATGATCCTCTTTGTGCTTTGGCTGTTCTGAGTGGGAATATCATCCTGAAGGCTCGGTGGGCCAAGATGCACTTTATTCTCTCTTCCTCCCCCTTCATTTGGTCTCCTGTGTTCCGGTCAGGCATATCTCACTCCCCAAGCTGGAGTTTCAGTGCTGACCTCCAAGGCAAACTTCCCTGGGGAAGAGGTGGCTTCCCCTGTAGCTGGTATTGGGTTGGGGCACTCAGACCCCCTCCCCCGGTTCCCTGCTCCATGCCGTCACGCTGCAGTCACATCCTGGAACACCGGGTTTAAGTTTGATCCCTCTTTCCCAGTGGAGATATAAACAATATACTCCCCTTGGGTGGGTTAGTACCCCATTCCCTCTCTACACATCACCATCTGATCCCCCACCACCACCACCACCCCCACCTCCCGTCCTATTTCTTCTACACTAACAATCTAGCAACCTGAAAACCGGTTCAAGATTCTACCAACAAAGAATAGCAGTGGTTGACTGATTTTCCATGTACTATTAAGATTTGGGTTTATAGGGGGGAAAAGGGGGCTTTATTTTCAGTGGATTACAGGAAGCTCAAACTTTCGAAAGCTAAAGGCAGATACAGCTTGAGCACGGCTAGCACTCAATTTCTAATCAAAATGGGAAAAGCAGCAGCAGCTATTTCCTTCCCAACTATTTTTTTTTCTCCATAACTATTTATTTCTCCATAACTATTTTTTTCTCCATAACATCCTGATTGGCCAGCTGCGGGGCTTGTAATGTGCTGGGCCAGTGGTGCTCATTCACATTGCACGTCTGTCTCTGCTTAGTCACCCCGTGGAAACCACTGAGGCCGCAAGCGCGTGCCTTCCTTTGCACCAATCATGGCCCTAACTCTTTCTTGTGCCGGCGAGTGAGAAAGAAAGGCTGGATTCAGCGGTGCCAGCTTAGGGCCGGCCGAACGGTTTTTCTTGAATAATCTAAGAAACAGAGCATCTGTGGTTCTCAAAATGAAAACTGGACCCATTCCTCAAGCTTAAGGTAGGAATGGACTCACCTATTTAAGGTCCACTGTCCCCAGTCTGTCGGTGTGCAGGACTGTGGCAGGTGGTGTGTGGTGCTGCTGAAAGTGATGTTGAATCACGACAGGTTCACTCATGGTGTGGGCAGCTTCAGTGGCATTTCCAGGCCAACCCAGACGAGGAAGAATGCACTGGCCCTCTACTTCTGAAAGTCAACCAAGGAAAACCCCGTACACACAACCAGAACGTTATTTGAAGTCGTGTTCAAAGATGAGCCCTCTAATTTGGAAGTAAACAAAAAACCTCATTGCTGCCCAGTCAATGCTAACTCTGTGGGTCTCTGAGACTGTAGCTGTTTACAGGAATAGAAAGCCCAGTTTTACTCTCGTGGAGCTGCTGGCAGATGTGAGCTGCCGACCCTGGGGAACATAGCCCAGTGGATAACCCCTACACCGCCAGAGCTCCCCTGGGCTGGAAGGCACTCAAAACATACAGTTGTTGAGACAGTGGACTGGACCATACCTACGATATGGAAGGACCAAGCAGCGTTTTGCTCTGCTGGGCCTGGTGATGTTGCTGGCAGCCATCAGGGTCTGAGAGTGCCACTCATTGTTTCAGCCAGACACAGAGACCAGACTGTTTTGAGAAATTCTAATTTTATTTCTGCAAGTGCTGACATAAGAAAGCAATAGGGTTTGCTACCTCCAAACTGCTTCGAAGAGCCAAGAAAAGTCAAGCAAGTTATGTACCTCAAACTATGTGATAGAAGCACATTTCTACAATGATCATACTAAGTAAGAAATTAGTGGGTTTTCATAATGTCACAGGATGAGGTTAGCAGGGTTTTACAATGATCATAGGATACATTGGTTGCTCTAAGAAGGCAGGTTTTGCAAAGATCATTAGGAGATTATCAAAACCACCGTTTCATCAGGGGCCATTAAATCGCTATCTGAAGTTTCATGAACCCTTGTTTATCTACATTTTGTGGCACTTCCATGCCCGACCTTACCCCCGAGGCCTCTGCTTGGGGATGCTTCATGCTTGGCTGCTTCTTAGCTTTGCTAAACTCCTTCTTGGGTTAGGACATGTCCACTGATAAAATTCAAAAGAAATTTTTACTGCTGAGGATGAGGCTGTTACATTTTGGATTTTTACAAACTAAATCTCAATAGTTATACTTCTAGTATTTTTATTAACACTCGGCTACCCCTCACCCCTTCTATCTGCATTACCAGAAGTGAGAGATAACTTGATTGAACTAATAGCCAGCAACAAATGTTTGGCAGGAAATAAGCGTATAGTCCATTCAGTGACTACTTCCTGCTCAACAAGTCTTTATTTTCCCTACAATGGCTGGATTTAAGCTGATTTCCTCCACTGAGAAGAGCAGCTGAATAACAGCGTCCACATTAGCTCAATAGCCTTGGCAGGGATGGGGCCTTAAGGCCTGAGATGGTCTGGATGTGGCACTGTGAAACATCTCATTGTCCTTGAGCGTCTGGCTTTCTGTCTGCTCAGATGCGTACACTGACTGCTTGCTAGCAATCCTTATTTAAAGTGCCAACTCTCATGAGAGCAACTTCACCCTCACTCATCTCTGCTTTCCTATGGAGCCTCCATCCTCGCCTACATAATGACCATCTGACATTCCGGTGTTTATTCTAAACTTCCATTTTCTGTCTGACCGCGATGACTCTTGAGACCTCTGCATTCTCACCAATGTTGCTCCTCAACTCTTCCACCCCTCCAGGAGTGGGAGATTGTTCACCTCGCACGTGTTTGTGGGGAGAGCCAGAGTGGAGCTACTCTCTGAGGTCTTCAAGGGCATGGATTTCCAGAAACAGAGCACCAAATTCCTTCTGGCCGAATTTGAACCACCAACCTTTGGGCTAGTGTCAGGCAATTGACCGTGTTGCTACCCATTTCTTGCTCTCCTATTTGTTGCTCTCCTATTTCTTGCACCAACTCACTCCACACCGAACCAGTGGCGGTTGAGCCCATGCTGATTTGTACCAACCTCACACATGCAGAGAGGAACTGTGATCAAAGACTGCTGTCCGTGACCTGAGGAGACTGGCGGGCCGGTGGTGATGCAGTACCTGGGTCCTGGACACATGCCTGCCGGGACTCCCAATCGTCCCGAAGCAAAGAGGCCCATCGTTTCAGTTCCTGGATCTCCAAGTTGCTTGCAAATAGGGAAAACTATCAACTCTGCACCGTGACTGCAAACCAGTGGCATGCAATGCCAGAATCGAAAAAGACAAAAACAAAACTCCCAGCATCGAACTGATGCCCACTCCCAGCAATCCTGGCGGTCGGAGTGGGTTTCTGAGTCTGTAACTCAGTAGCTAGTCTCCTCTTGCTCCCTCGGAGTGTTGGTGGCTTTAAACTCTGCCCTTGTGGTTAGGTACCCAACACATAAGCAACACTGCATCGAAATCCCCCCCTCACCACTGAGGTGGGCTTCTAAACATCAAAGACTGCTATTAGAGCTCTAAGTTAATGCAGTTTCCTCTTCTGTTTCTCTCATCCGCCCTATTTTTAGCTCCTTAGTGATATTCAACTATAATCTCTTTAAAAGACTTATACCTCCCATGCCAATTTTGGTCAGCAAGGGCGTGGGTCCCCAGGTGCACTGTGGCATATTTAACATTTTTTCAGAGAGCCAAAGTGAAAATGGTTGAGTGGCACTACTTTACATACTGGCCTGTGACCACTGGAAGGCTATTATCAGCACCCAGGCTGTGCTCCTCCTTTTATCGTGCCACTTGCTTTATTTTTTTCTCCTGCCTTTTAGTTTCATCTTTTCCCCATGGCTCCGCTCTGACCTCTCACCAAGTCAAATGGGTCGCATTGCTCTGAAGCAACTGATGTTCGACAGAACATGCTTAAAAGAAGCCAATTAGCCCACTGATGTGATAGGTCAAGACAAAACTTAAAAGCCTCTTTACTGATGACAGCTTTGCCCAAGGTCCCAGGGGGCGCTTGCCACTGCCCTGTTAAGTCTGACAGACCCAAGTCTGACTAGAACCCAAGGCCAAGTGAGCTCACATTTAAGATCCTGAAAGATGTTTCTAAGGAAGAGGGTTAAAATATATGCCAATGGTATGATTATTGTTAGGTATGCACAGTATTTCTCTTCATTTCTTTTAAGTTACATGCGTTGTCTCTAGTGCCTGTAAATACTTTGAGAATTAGGTCATTGGTATCTTTTTTTTAATAGGTGAACATGTGAAGGTTCAGAGAGGAAAGCCCCAAACCCACTGTCATCAAGTCAATTCCAATTGATTGGGACCCAACAGGACTGTGCAGAAGAACTCTGGGTAACCGAGACTACCATCCTTATGGGGGGTACATACCATTGTCTTTTTCCTGTAGGTCAATTAGCGGGCTCAAACTACTGTCCTGTTAACCCCAAGCACAACCCACTACACCACGAAGGATTCCTTGTTCAGACAGAACGTGTTAAAAACCAAAAATGTGTGCCTGAATTCAGAGTGCAGGTTGTCCCCATCACCTTAGGAGTGGGAAACATTTTCTCTACCAAGGGCTTTTTGGATATTTATGACAACATTTGGGGACTACACTGGTCAAACCTTTAATTAACTCACTCGTCGGGTGATGGTTGGAACTATTTCTCTATGGTGAGATGCGTGATATTAGCTGGCACTGATTTCCCAGACCCACTGACCGTGCCATCACGCACTTTAAAAAATGCAATGGCTCAGGAAGGAAAGATTTTTCAACCCCCAAAGCAGTTCAGAAAGGTGTGGTAGGGGACGACTCTCATGATCAAAATGACATATTCATTTCCATAGTGCTGCGGAATCCTGGATTAGGGGGTCACGCACGAGGCTGCTCACCTCAAGGCCAGGAGGCTAAAGCCCCCAGCACCTTTCTACTCCTATAATAAATTGCAGTCTCAGAAACCCACAAAGGCATTCTACTCTGTCCTATTGGGTTGCATATAAGAAAGGCAAATAGATGACTGATAAGGGACCGCATAGGTTGTTGTTGTTGTTGTTCTTGTTCTTGTTGTCATTTGGTCCTCCTGAGTCAGCGCTGACTCACAGACAAGCTCTGTATTCATATATATCACGGAAGGAAACACCATCCGGTCCCACTCCAACTTCACAACCATGGCTTCGTTTGAACCCACTGCTGCAGTTAGTCCTCTTTTTGTTCGCTGTCTACCTCGCCAAGCGTGATGTCTTTCTCCACGCGTCGGTCCCTCCTGATCATGTGCACAAAGTGTGTGAGACGATGTTTCCCTGTCCTTCCTTCTAAGGAGTATTCTGGCCGTAGCGTTCCTAAGGCGTCTTTGTTCTTCTGGTTGTTCTTATCCTTATGGACCATCAAGTCAGGTCCGACCCCACGCACGCCGAAACGAACCCATACCAGGGATCCCATGCCTTCTTCAAAAGCATTCCTATGCTCCAGTCCATTTCTGCAGCCACTTGGTCCATCTCTTTTTCTGCCCCTTTCCACTTGGCCAGACATGAAGTCCTTCTCCAGGGACTGTTCTCTCCTGACAACATATCCAAAGCATGTCAGTTGAGTCTCTCAGGCAGCAAGCTGTGTCAGCAGAACGTCTCCAGGGAAATGAGCCCTGAGTCTCCCACCTCCAAGAAGGAAATACCTTCCTCCAAGAAGGAAGATTTCCCAGAATTCTCAGGAGGCCATGCCCACACAGAGGTTTCATTGGTTATCTCTAAGATGGACAGGCGAGACTGCATCCTTACACTCTTAATTCTCAAATTCACACCAGATTAGGTAACTGCCACGCTTTGTCCCTGGGTTTCTTAACACCCACTTGCTTTCTCCTGCCTCCCCCCTCCCCTGTAAACCGCCCCCCCACCCCCCCGAACCTTCATCCTATTGTTTTCTTCTCTGGATTGTTTATCCTGCCAATCTTATCTTGATAGACATGTAGACACAATAATATACACACAAAGAAGACAGAGCAAAAACAAGGCAACAAAAGAAAACAAAACGACAAAAACAATAATAATAAAAAGAAAAGCCTATAACTAGTTCAAGGTCTGTCTATTGACCTTTAGGAGTGTTTTCCAGTGGAGTCTGATGGGATATAATGCCCTGGTCCCACTGTCTATTTTTGGTATTCCCTAGGGACTTCATTGCTCTGCTCCCCTTCCTGTTTTGTTACACGCCCTTAGTGTTTCGCCTCAGTGTAGCTGGGGTAAAATTGGGCACAAATCTTGCAATGTGTTTCAAGTGTTGCCCCCCACAATGCTGTGGTTCAGTGAGGGAGGCCATATCTTCTGGTGGAGTTGGCCCTATGGTCCTCCCTGTGCATTGGCTGCTCTGAGTAGCAATATCATCCTCAGGACTTGGTGGGCCAAGGTGTACTCCGCTTTCTCTCCCTCCCCTTTCCTTGCTCCTGTGCACTCTGATCAAAATGTCCCTCTCCCTGGGTGTAGCATCAATGCTCTCCTGTGAAGTGAAATCTTCTGTGTGGAGGGGGGTTGTCCGCGCAGTTGGGATTGGGGCTTGCCCCGTAGACCTCACTGTTGATTCCCTGCTTCATGCTGGTATGTTGCATTAAGTCTTGGCATTCCAAGTTGGAATCTGGTCCCTCTTTTCCTTTGGAGATATAAAAAGCGTGCAAGAATACTTTGTTATCTTAACCTAGCATTCCATGATGCTGACCTTCTCAACAGAATAACTGAAGATAAAACGAGTGCATACAAAATGTGGTGAAAAAAGCTGATGGTGCCTGGCTATCAAAAGATATAGCATCTGGGGTCTTAAAGTATTGAACATAAACAAGAGGCCATCTAGCCAAGAAGCAACAAAGCCCACGTGGAAGAAACACAGCAGCCTGTGTGACCATGAGGTGTTGTTAGAATCGGGTATCTGGCATCAAAGACCAAGAACAAAAATTTATATCATTGTGAATGAAGGGGATGGTGGAGTAGAGCCAATTTGTAGACAATTGAACATCTCCTTACAGAGTGTCACAAGAATAGATGAGCCAGTCAGGGTGCAGCATAGCACTGTTGAAACATACAACTTGTGTCTGGTTCTATAATGCTTCCTCCTCCAGCCCCGACCCCTCAGCTATCATGACCCCAGTTCTACCTTACAAATCTGGCTAGACCAGAGCATGAACAGGGGTGCAGATAAGAACTGGAAACACAGGGAATCCAGGACAGAGAAACCCCTCAGGACCAATATTGTGAATAACCATTCAAGGAGAGTAAGGGAAAGGTGGGGGAAGGAAGGGGGGAACCGATCACAATGCTCTACATATAACCCCCTCCCAGGGGGATGGACAACAGAAAAGTGGGTGAAGGGAGACAGTGTAAAATATGAAAAAGTACTATTAATTTTTAAATTATCCAGGATTCATGAGGGAGAGAGGGAGGATGGAGGAAGGAGGGAGGATGGGGGAGGGAGGGGAACAAAATGCGAAGCTGATACCAAGGACGCAAGTAGAAAGGAAATGCTTTGAAAATGATGGTGGCAACAAATGTACAGATGTGTTTGACATAATGAAAGTATATATGGACTGATAAGAGTTGTCTGAACCCCCAATGAAATGATTTTTACAAAAATGCATCATTTTTCAGCCTTCTTTATTCAATATCCAACTTTCACCTGCTATAAAGCAACTGAAAATAGCATGGCTTGGGTTAGGCACAACTTAGTCCTTAAACTAACATCCATGCATTTCAATACTCTAAGATCTTGTGCAACAGGTTTCTGATAGTCAATGGTATGTTTAATATTCTTTGCTATAACCATATTTGAAAGATGTCACTTTTATTTTGGTCTTCTTTGTGTATTCTCCAACTTTGCTATGCATGCAGATAACTTAAAATACCTAGGCTTGAATCAAGTGCACCTTATTCTTCAGAGTGACATCTTAGAATTTGAACACTTTAAGGGGTCTTTTGGAACAGATTTGACCGATTCAATGTGTCATTTGATTTCTTGATTACTGCTTCTTTGGATATTGATTATAGATTCATGCAAAATAAAATGCATGTCAGCTTCAGTCTTCTCTTCACTTATCATAATGTTGTGTATTTGTTCAGTAATGAGAATTTAGGTTTCCCTTATGTTGAGGTGTAATTCTTAAGGAAGGAGGTAGTCTTTTTGCCCTGAACAAATGCTTCAAATCTTCTTGGGTTTCAGCAAGGTAGGTTATGTCACCTATAAAGCACAAGTTGTCAACAAGCATTTCTCCAACTTTGATGCCATGCTCTACTTCTTGTAGTCCAGTCTCTGAGATTATTTTCTCAGTATACAAATTGAATAAGTAATTGAATAGCACCCACTTTCTTTCCCTTGTAACTCCCTCTGTCTTGTCCGCCCCCCCCCCAACCATCATCTGCTGTTTTTCCTTCAGATTGTTTACCTATTTTATCTAGATAGACATGCAGAGATGATAATCTGCACAAAAACAAGATAGAGCAAAACAAAGCAACCAAAGGATACAACCCGAATGGATACAACCCTAACACAGACCTACCTTGATTTTAAGCATGCAATAAGTACCCCTTGTTCTGTTTCCAAGATTGCCTCTTAGTGTATGTACAGATTGCATAGGGGTACACAATTATGCTAAGTGTTCTTCTCATAATCAGTTGCAACTCACACAATCCAATGCCTTCATACAGTCAAGAAACACAAGTAAACATCTTTCTGACATTTTCTGCTTTCATTCAAGATTCATCTGACATCAATAATGATATCTCTCATTCCACATTCTCTTCTGAATCTGACTTGAGTTTCTGGTATTATCTTATTAATGTAGTGCTGCAACCATTTTAAAATTGCCTTCAGAATAAAATTTGCTTGCATGTGATATTAATGATACTGTTAGATAACTTGTGCATTCTGAAGAATCCCCTTTCTTTGGAATGGGCACAAATGTGCTTCTTGCCCAATCAATCACTTAGCCAATGAGCAGTCATCCAAATTTCCTGGTATTGATGAGTAAGTGCTTCCTGAATTACATCTCTGTGCCGGAACATTGCAATTAGTATTCTGTTCATTCCTTCAGTGTTTCCTGGAGTTCTCAGTCAATACCATTCATTCTTGATCATACTCTACCTTCTGAAGTAGCTGAACATCAATTAATTCTATGTGGAACTGTGATTCTGTATACTCCTTTCTTCTTCCTTTGATGTTTCTTGGGTCAAGCAATAGCTTGTCCATAGACTCCTTCAACCTTGCAACTCAAGGCTTTATCTTTTTCTTTTAAAAAACAACTGTTATCACCATCCATCCATCCATCCATGTGTCAAGCACCTTTGTACATTTTTTGTCATCATCATTCTTAAAACATTTTCTTTCTACTTGAGCCCTTGGTACCAGTTCCTCATTCCCTCCCCTCCATCCCTGCTCTCCCTTCCCTCATGAACCCTTGATAATTTATAAGTTTTTATTATTTTATTATATCTTACATTGTCCGCCGTCTCCTCCACCCACTTTTCTGTTGTTCATCCCCCAGGTTGGGGGTTATTTGTAGATCTTTGTAATTGATTCACCCTTCCTCCCCTCCCCTCCCAGTATTGCCACTCTCAGCACTGGTCCTGAAGAGATCATCTGTTCTGGATTCTCTGTGTTTCCAGTTCCTATCTGTACAACCTCTAGTGTACAACCTCTAGTCTAGCCGAATTTGTAAGGTAGAATTGGGATTATGATAGTGGGGAGTGGGAGAAAGCATTTAGGAACTTGAGGAACTTGAGGAAAGGTGTCTGTTTCATAGTTGCTATACTGCACCCTGAATGACTCATCTCCTCCCCGCGACCCTTTTGTAAAGGTATGTCCAGTTTCCTACAGATGGGCTTTGGGTCTTCTCTCTGCACTCTCTCCCTGATTCACAATGATATGATTTTTTGTTCTGAGTTGTTTTTGGGGGGAAGGTGGGCATCTATGCCCTCTGGTGGGAGTGGGAGGCCCAACCTTGCTCCTAGAGAGTTGTTGCTGGATTTGAACTGCCAAGCCAGTGGGCCGCAGTCCCGCACTCAACCACCATGCCACCGGGGCTCAGTCCTGTGCTGAGTTTTTGATGCCTGATATCTGATCCTATCAGACCCTGTGATCACACAGGGTGCTGTGCTTCTTCCGTGTGGGCTTTGTTGATTCTCAGCTAGATAGCCACTTGTTTATCTTTAAGCCTTTAAGACCCAGACACTATATCTTTTGCTAGCAAGGTACCATCACTTTTCTTCACCACATTTGCTTATGCACACATTTTGTCTTCAACAATCTTTTCAGGAAGGTGAGCATCACAGATAATTAGCACGAAGTGTTCTTGTGTTGAGGGAGTACTTGAGTAGAGATCCAAGGCCCATCTGCTACCTTTTTTTGGGAGGGGGGCATGCATCACTGCCCTCTGTTGGTGGGATTAGGAGGCCCAGCCTTTGCTCCTGTGGAGCCACTGCTGGAATTGAACCTCCATCCCAGTGGCTCACAATTCCACGCACAACCACTACGCTACCAAGGCTCAGCCCACCATCTGCTACCTTAATGCTAGAATTTTACATATATGTACATACATTGATTTCCCCCTAATCATATAAAAGTATGTTTAAATATAGAAATGTCTGTATTTAGACCCCTATAAATGCCCTTTGCCTCCTAGTTATTTCCTCTATTTCCTTTTACTTTCCTCTTGCCCCACTATCATGGTCAGCCTTCATTTAGGCTTTAGTAATCCCCTTGGCGATGTTGCCATTGATCAATCCCTACCAGGCCTCCTATACCCTCCTTAGTATCAATTTTAGATTACTTGTTGCCTCATTTCTAGGTTTATTTTATTTTATTTTATTTTATTTTTGCTTTGGGGGGAGCATCACTGCCCTGGTGGTGGGAGTAGGAGGCCCAGCCTTTGCTCCATGGAGCTGGAATCGAACCTCCATCCCAGTGGGCCGCAGTCCCGCGCACAACCACATTTCTAGGTTTATTAACACCAACTTTTTTTCCCCTGTAACCTCCTCTGCTTTGTCTCCCCAACCATCATCCATTGTTTTCTCCTTCAGATTGTTTATCCCACCTATTTTATGTAGATAGACATGCAGAGATAATAATCTGCACAAAACAAGACAGAGCAAAACAAAGCAACAAAAGAAAACAAAACAACACGAAAAACCAAGGACAAAAAGTGAAAAAAAAAAAGCCTATAAATAGTTTGAAGTCTGTATATTGACCTTTATGAGCATTTTCTGCTTGAGTCTGATGGGGTGCCATGCCCTGCCCCCACAGTCTATTGTTGGTATTCCCCGGGCACTTCATTACTCTGCTCCCCTTACTGCTGTGTTTCACATCCTTAGTATTTCACCTCGGTGTGGGAGGAGTGAGACCATGCATAATTCCTGAACTGGGTCTCCAGTGTTGTGCCCCATAGCGCTGTGAGTCAGTGAGGGACGTCATGTCTCATGGTGGGGCCGGCCCTATGGGCCGCTCTGTACTTGGCTTTTCATTTTGCTCATTCCAGAGTGAAGGCTGCAGTCTTTGGTTTTCACCACATGCTTCAAAGGCTTCGTGACTTTCAGCAAGCAAGGGGAGATAGTTTAAGATGAACTCAGAGAAGGAGTGGTGGTGGCTGTTGTTTTCAATGTAAAAAGAAACAGTATTTTTACCTGTACTGGAAGTATCACCCAATCAGGCCACAGACCTTAAGAGAGAATATTGTCCGTTCTATAATTAAAAATACCACGTCAGAATGATCTGCCTTGGCAATCTTAGCTTGCCTGTAGATCTGTTTATGTTGATAGATGATAAGTATTATCTCATTTCATACTTACCATTTTCCTGACTGTTATGATAACAATGTGGTCAGCTTTCTCAGTTTGTTATATAGATAGTTGCTGAGGTTTTAAGGGGCTACCAAGTTCTGCACTACTTAACAGAAAAGGCACCTTCTAGAGAGAAATAAATAGATACGGCACCTTCTTGTTATTGATCACGCAAGTATTGGAGAACATGGTTTATATTTGCAAATAGCATGGCTTCGTATTCAGAGCCCGAGAGTTGCTGACTGTTCTTCTTAATCATAGCAGAGCCAGATCAGGGCAGGCACTGGCTCATACACAAGAGAGCAGATAGTGAAGGACTGTGAATGGGGAGCCAGACTGCCTGGAATCGGGATCAGGAGTCAGACTGCCTGGCTTTCCATCCTGGGTCAGCATTGTGATCTTCTCACTACTTAATCTCCCCTGTGTCCTTCACCTTGCCTAGAAGATGTGCATATCGCAGTTCTACTTTGTGAGGTTATTATTTGGGTGAAACAGATGAATAGAACAGAGACATTCTATCAATGCAAAGTTGATGTACATAAGCCATGAAGAACAATGATTGACAGAGACATAAGATCTATAGTTTTTTTTTTGTTTTGCCCCACCCCCACCACGTGGTTGAGTAGATTTTGACTTATGTCACCTCCCCCCCCCCCAATGTGTTTCAGAACCCAACTCTATTCCATATAGTTTTCAAGGCTGTGGCCTTTTGAAAGCAGATTCCCAGACCTTTGCTGCATCTTCCTTCCTTTCTGGGTGGATTGATCCTCAAACCAGTGCTTCTCAATCTGTAGGGGTTAAAGAACCCTTTCAGAGGGGTCACACGGTTCAGAACAGCAGCAAAATTATAGGTATGAAGTAGCAAAGAAAATAATTTTAAGGTTGGGGGGGGGTCTCCACCACACAAGGAACTGTATTAAAGGGTTGCAGCATGAGGAAGGTTGAGAGCCACTGCTCTAACTTTTAGGGTAGTATTTGAGTACAAATTGTTTATATCACACAGGTTCTAGTAGCTTCTACTTTACTGTGATACATGCAGGCTTTCAGCAGGCAGCTGGTTTTCCAATAGGTCGAAGAGTACTTATTCCCAATGTTACTCCCAAACTTCCATGTGGAAAATGAGCGAGAAAATGCCATGCCATGTAGGAAGTAGAATGAGCAGAGTGCACCTCCAGGAACAGGAAAAGATGCCTTCTTCCACTGAGAACAGTGGCCACAGAGCTAAGAACTGCAGAAGTACAAGGTGACGCTTCTGTAAAACTATTAAAAGGTTCCCAGATCAAAAGAAAATCTTCAAAATATTAGTACATTAAACATGTTAAGTGTTTAAGATTAGAGGTCCGTTTTAGGAGTCAGTAGCTAATTGATGCATAGGAGACACAGATAAAGGTGTTGAGGTTGGCCACGAGTGTTGCAGTAGTAAAGGGTGGTCATCCTCTTTCATAAAGAATCAGAGCCTTGGCAAGTCTAAAGGGGCTGTTCTAATCTGCCCTATGGAGCTGCATTTTGACTAGATGACAACCACCAGTGGCTCATCTCAGATATAAAATGTGTGATGGTAATATCACACGTGCAGGCCTCTTTACAATGGGCGGTCCTTGTGGCGGTCATGTATTTGTGATGTCAATTTCATGATTGGGATGTAGAGTTGGAGTCTAGCTTGTTAATCTGGAGATAGCCAATGTGTAGCCAATGAGGCCTCTGTGTGGGCATGCCTTTCTCCTGAGAATTCTGGGAAGTCTCACAGTATTTCACAATTGGAGAAGAGAGACTCAACTCTCAGTCTCCAAGACGACGAACTACTGACAAGACGAGATGGCAGTGTCCGAGGAACTGAAAGAGCTGGAGGAGAAGCTACACAGCCTTACCCTGATGGAACCAGATGTCGGAAGCTGGAAAAGCCACAGAGAGACCCCTGCCAGTGCTGAGATGTCTCTATCACCAATGAATACTGCTGATTGACCCTGAGCCCAGGAAACAAGGAGCCATGAGGGGACCCCTGCCAGCGCCGGAACTCTACACCCACTGGTCTGTGACTTCACGAATCTGAAGGAGACTTTGTAGACTGGTATTGAACATATGGGCTGATATCAGACTTATGACTTTGAACTGGACTGGGTTGGAATGCTTTATCAATGTTCCATTCCATATATATATATATATATATATATATATATATATATATATACCTTTCCCTTATATCCATATGTGTGTCTATGAATTTGTTTCTTTAGTCTACCCAGACTAACACAGTCTTAGTTTGATATTTTTATAGAACAAGATCTCTGATAGGATAGAGAATATAAGATCAAATAATCAAGAGCACCAGAAAGATAGGAAAACATGACAACATCACTAGTTAATTGATGTAAATGCAGACAGGCAGACAGACAGACAGACACACACCCACCAAATCAGAGCAGTGACTTTGAGTCAATTCCAGCTCATAAGAACGAGACAGAAGAGCTGGCAGTGGGTGTGCATCGTACAGAAGCAGACTGCCGTGATGTCCCCCCATGGAGCACCTGGTGGATGAGAACCTGGGCCCTCTCAGTTAACAGCCAAGCTTTTCACCAGTGAGTCCACAGGGCTCCTAATATAGTCACAAAGTAATTTTAGTCTGAGGAGCTTGGGAGATTCTATTTGGAAAATTGCTTCTTCGGAACATAAATCATCATCTAGTTTTAGTCATAGTCTTCCCTGTTACACATATCTCTTCACTGAGTCCTTCAACTCAAGCAATTTCCAAGATATTTTAGTGGATGATTTTTACCTTTGGACTGTGTATGGAGGAGTCTAACAGCTCTAAATTTTATTTTTTTTATTTTATTTTACCATGAAAGGCTAAGAACTCTTGGTGAAGTTCTGTAGAAATGCCTGATAGAATCCAATTGGCTTGTGTTAGACTTTATAGAGACAAGAGATGTTTCATTGCCTTGTGTAATATTTTACTAGCTCACTGCAAGGTCAGTGGTTTGAACCCATTACCCCTCTGAGGGAGAAAGGTGGGGTTTTCTATTCTGGTAAAGAATTACAGCATCAGACACCCACAAGGGCAGTTGTGGTTTGACCTATCGAGCCACTATATGTGGCAGTGAATTACCTTTGTTGTTGTTTGGGTCTGGGGATTCTTGGCTGTTATGACACTAGGACAGCCCAATTTATGTCACCTCTGACTTAAATAAAAAGAAACTATAGAGCAATAACAATGCGTTTTCTTTCTGTTCTTATCTTTTCAGGAAACCTATTTTAGTTAAGATTAGTTGGAGATTATAAATCTGTGGGAAGATGGTGAACCATAGATTGGAAAAATAAAAAATATATACATCTACACATACATATTGAATAATCAAATAGTATTGATAGGGAGAGAACACAAAGACCTTTTCTTCAAGACAATTCTATTTTTTTGGATATTTATTTTTTTGAGATACCATTACATGTGTAACTACATTCATCTGTATTTAGATGTGTTTTTTAAATGTACATGTACTTATTGCATAATGTATTTTCTCCTTGCTTTCACCAAATATAATAAAGTCAGTACTTTAGACCTAACTCAATTTTTCAAAAGCAAGTTCTAATTATCCTATTCCATGAACATATTAGAATTTATTTAATTAATCAAATGGGAATTTTTTTAATGCAACCATCCAGTTTCCTCTATTCTGGGAACTAGAAATCATGGATCTTCAGCATTTGCTGGTAGAATTTCTGGCTGAAGAAAATTAGTTGACAGTTCAGGCATATGAAAGCTATTGTGCAATTACAGTTAATGAGAGAAATATATCAGCTCATATGCGGAGAATGGAAGTTGAGGAGTTTCATATAAACTTGCCAAAATGAGGGACAAGTCAGGGAGACAGAAGTATTAAAGGGTTAAACCATCCTGGCTGTCCACATTAAGATGATTTCATCATCGTGATGTAAAACCACACCCAACCCAAATTCTTCAATTTAAAATGTTTTTTCCCCTACCTGGCAGCTCCATGCCTTTAAAAATATGGACTTCTTGTGGTCATTCAGGGAAAAGCTTATGACATCAGCAAGCAGCAATGCAGGAATCTGTAAGCCCACGGGCCACGGGTTTGTTCCTCCACATACCAGAGGGGAAATACTGTTTGGAAACTAATTAAAAGTTGCTTGGAATAATTTCCAACTCATGAAGAAAATTATGACCGTTTTGATTAACGATGATCATCAGACCAGGAGGAAAATCAGGCTTCCTAGGCTCCTGAAGAGTTAGAGTCTCGGAACCCCCAGGGACAGTTGTAGCTGGTGCTACTGGCTCCCCGTGAGGTGGAACCTTCTTAGGGGCAGGAAGAAGTTGTCAGATATCAACCCAAGGTGCTTACGTTCTAGTGTGTTGATGGGAAACATGAAATCTGAAGTTTATTTCACCTCTTAAGAGAAAATACAAACAGCACAATTTTCTATGGGTCGATCACAAAAAAGACTGCATGTGTGTTTTACCTCCTGCCTGTTCAAGAACACTGCCATGAAAAGCACATCATGCCAAAATACGTCAATGTACTCTCTAATGTTTGGGTTTTGTCTTTGGTTAGAGGATATCAAACAATTTGCACCTCAATGTTCCAAGGTGAATAAATAACTTCCTCTAAGAGAAGCCGCCAGGAGCTGGCTCCCCTGAGGCAGAGGTTAAAGATGTCAGAAGTGAACAATCCTTTCAAACTGCTGTACTCCCCCATCCTCTCTAACATTAATTACTCCTCCTCCCCTCACTACTCTCCCTCCCGTGTTTGGTTTCACTACAACATCTCACAGAGCTGACGAACTGTCAAGGAAACAGTTTACCCTATGGTGGAAGTTGGTCAAATTTATGGGCCCGCCATCAGGTTAGAGGTTTCTCCTGACTCACATTGGTTGCAGAGTTGTGAGACTCCAGATTGGCAGGCGAGGTGATAGGCTGCTTGTTCACGAGGCTGTGGAAGATGGTGAATCAAGTCAGGCAATAGGCTGCTGGTTCAAGAACTAGAGGTCAGATGATGATGGGTCAGATTCAGGATCCAGAGCAAGACAGGGGGCGTTGCCAGAACATTCATGTACATGTTGCATGGAGGCTCTATCCACAAGGGACTCCCCCATCAGTTGAGTAAGGCGTTGCAAAGGTGGGACCTCAATAAGGACAGTGACTAGGCCACACTCTAATCGAACCTCGTACTCTAACTGACAACTCACTCTCAAATGAGACTGTAACTATTGACATAGAGATTAGGATTTATAACCATCACAAAAATGGAGGATAATTATATCAGGTCACTAAATAGAGGGTAAGTATATCATTCTGTAAGAGCTAAATAACATCATCGTTACATAAATGTTAGCTCTAAAACTAACAAACGTACAAAACTCAAAAACTCAACTCCGTGAAAGAAAGACTTGGCTTTCCACTCCAATAAACAGTTGCATAAATGCTAGCTCACTGAAAATCCTTCCTGGACCAAGTGGACACAAAACCTTAACCATCAGGTTCCATACATGGTTGCATTAGTTGCAGGCTTTTCATTCAGCCATATGCACTTTATTTGCATAATTTCACCCAACCATTCTGTGAGATTCACAAAGACTATAACAAGAAGAGGAAATACTGAGTAATATACTGTACTGCATAAGGCGACTATAAAAAAATGTGTGTTATAGGAGCCAAGTAATTTGCCTCAAACTGTTTGCTTCAAACAGTGATCCTTAAAGTTTTGGAGATTAAAATTCTTTAAAATCAAGGAAAATACACACAAATATGTATACATTGAAATGTCATGATTTTAGGAAGTGCATGATCTCATAGCATAACATGAAGAGGCTCAAGTTCAAGAACTCTGTCTGAGCTAAGAGAGCTCTGACTTACCCCAAATACATACTTTTAAAACTAACCTAGCCTTCCTGCTCCCTAAAACTTGCTGATGAATCTGGCCTAAAATCAAAGTGCTCCTAAACTCAAAACTGCCCAGTGTTCTCAAAATTCCCACGGCCAAATTGTCTCGAGGACCATCAAATTGAAGAAAAATGAAGAAAGTAATAAGATGCTCTTTTATATTCACTAACCATAACACGTCGGTCACACCATCATTTCCTGTTACTGCCTGACCCTGGTCCCTAAAAATAGCTTCAGTGCTGTTCAACTGCTTATATTTGGCATAGTCTTCATTCTTATTTGGGAAGGCACATTCCCTCCTCCAGCTGAAGAAACTCAGCATTGAAAAGCTGCCTGAAAACACTGTTCCCGCTGGGCACTTCAAAATGGTCAGCATCTGAATGCCCACAAGGAATGCTCACACCCAGTGGAAGCAAGTCTCATTGGACCCAGGCAGAAAGGGAGAACACTATATATGGAAAACAGGAAGCTGAGCCAGCCCAGGCAGCCTTACTCAGACATGACCCATATTCAGAGTCACAGCCCAGCAACTGCTGTCTTGAAAGGAAAGCCTTTTCTAGCTAGCTAGCTAGCTAGCCTAAGCCAGAAAGAGCAGGCCAGACTATTTTGCCGTATTCCTCCTGACATTTGAATAAGCCAAGGAATGAAGCATCCGCCTCAGGACTGTCAGATAGGCAGACATTTACCAGACATACACAATTGGGGGATGTCCTGTATGAAGATGATACTTGTCTCAGACGTATAACGAGATACTTTAAGCAACTTAATTTTTTAAAATGATTTTATCGGGGGCTCTTACAGCTGTTATTACATTCCATACATCGTTTGTATCAAGCATATTTGAACACATGTTGCCATCTTCATTTCCAAATATTTTCTACTTGAGCCCTTGGTTTAAGCTTCTCTTTTTACCCCTCCCTTTTTTAAATATAAGCCATTTTATTGGGGGCTCATATAACTCCCATCACAGTCAATACATATGTCAATTTGTATTCAGGCCACATTTGCACACAGTTGCCATCATCACTCTTAAAATAAAACATCCTCCCTCCACTTAGGCCCCCAGTACAAGCTCCCCATATTTCTCCTCCTTCCCCACTCCCTTTCCCCCATAAACCCTTAATTGACAAATTGTTATTACTTTTTCATATAGGACACTGTCCGATGTGTCCCTTCACTCACTTCCCTGTTGTCAGTACTCCAGAGAGAAGGTTATATATAGGTCCCTGAAATTGGTTCCCCCTTTCTACCCCACCATCCCTCCACCCTCCCAACATGCAATTTAATTTTTTTTCCCTCACAGTTTCTTTGATTGTTGCATCAAGGCACTGAGGAATGTTCAGCCAATCAAAGGTCCTAAGTTAACATATGTGTTGCAAAAGAAACAAACTTCCAGTTTCTCAACATTGTATGATCATTGGCATAGTCTGTATAAATTGGATAGGAAAAAAAAAAAAAGGAACCGGAAAGATTGTCTCACTCTGTCTTCAAAAGAAGACATCCATGTATCTATAGCACAGGGAACAACACTGCCCACGCCTGCACCATGCTCGCAATTGTTATATTTGAGCCTGGCTTTGCAGTGGGTGTGTCAGTCCATCTCCTTAATGATTTTCCTCCCTTTTGCCGACTTGCTGACCCCTTACCAAGTATGATGTCCTCTCTAGGGACTGCTGTTATTGAAAACATCCAAAGTACGTGAGACCAGGTCTGGTAGTGCTCTTATCCCAGAAGCATTCTGACTGTACTTCTTTCAAGATAGATTTGCTTGATCTTTTATTTCAGTATTGTTTGTCAACACTGTAACTCAAATGCATCCATTGTTCTGCCATCTTCCTTAGTCATTATCACATTTTCACATGCATATGAGCCCTGGTAGCATAGTTGTTACACCTTGGGCGACTGACTGCAAGGTTAGCAGTTTGAAACCACCTGTCACTCCTAGGGAGAAAGATGAGACTTTCTCAGATTGAAGCCCACATGGGCAGTTGTACAGTCTACAGAGTTTCTATGAGTCTAAATCAACTCAATGGCAATGAGTTTGGTTTTTATGAGGTAATTGAAAATACCATATTTGGGTCAGACACATTTTACTTCTCAAAGTGACATCCTGGCTATTCAATACTTTGAAGAGATCTTTTGTAGCAGCTTTGCCTAATGCAGTATACCATTTGCTTTCTTGACTGTCGCTTCCATGAGCATTTATTGTGACTCCACATAAAATAAAACCCCTGACACTTCGATATTTCCTCTATTTATCTTGCTGCTGTCTATTGGTCCACTTGTGGGGTTTTCACAATGCGAACACTTTTAGTTTTCTTTACATTGAACTGTAACCTGAAAATGGGTTGGGGCAATTTTGTTTCCATCACCTTTTAGTTGTTGCTAAGCCAGGTCTTGCTGCATATCCCAGGTGGTTCACGCAGCTTCCTCCCATTCTGATGCCATAACCTTCATCTAGCAGTTTTGTGTCTCTGATTAGGTGCAGATTGAATAAGTATGGTGAAAAGATGAAACTCTGATGTATACCTTTCCCGATTTTACACCATGCGGTATTCCCTTGTTCTATTTGAATGATTGTGTCTTGTTTAATGTACGTGTTCCATATGAGCACAATGAAGTATTCCGGAAACCCCATCCCTCTCAATGTTATATGGAGTTTGTTATGATGTACCAGGCAACTTACTTCAACGAGGACACCTTTATTTATAGGATGACCGCATAATTTATCATCCAAATCAGGAGACATATTTTGGAGCTAAAAGAGTGCTATAAATAATTGTGTTTGGACAACAAGCAAAGTGGGGTTATCTTGGGCATAGTGGGACACAATCACCATTCTTGTTTCAAAATGATCCGATATGGATTTTTTCATTGCCAGTCAATGGCCAATCCCAGGAACAATATGATCTTATATATTCTAACCTATTCTGTGTTCTAACCTCGTGACACTTTGTTTTCTAATGACTGTTGTATTTGGGAATTTATCAAGATTGTATATCAAACATTTACCTATGTGTCATATAAATAGAGCTGCTTCCACGCTCCAAAGATGGAAACACTTCTATTTATAATGGCTAATTTTTGGCTTATGGAGGGTATGAAAAGTGAGAGACTAAGTGCTAAGAGTACTTAACCTGCTCCTGAAATCAACCGTGACTCCCTTTCACTCCAATGAAGGAGCTATCATTAGACTTTATAAGTCGTGGTGTTGTAGTCAGTTGCATATTAGGCAATACTAACCACAAGGTCAGTAGTTCAAAACCACCCACAGCTTCACAGGAGAAAAAGGAGGCTATCCACTCCTACAACGATTTGCAATTTCAGAAACCCAAAGGGGGAAATCTATTCTGTTTTATAGAGTCACTGTGAGTTTAGTTGTCTTGGTAGCAGTGAACTTGATTTTGGTTTTGGTGGCACTCTGCTTACCAAAAGGTGGGTGGTTCCACGGTCCAAAGGCACCAGCTGCATTTGAGGAAGCTGCCTGCTCCCATAAAGGCTTATGCACTCTGAAACCCTATATTAGGTGACTAGGAATTGGAATCAGTGAGAAGGTGTGGGTGGTGGTTTGAATTGTGGGAGTCAGCATCGTCTCGTAGATGGGATGGTTGAGAATCAAATGGTGATTCCACTGTGTGGAAGAGATAAGTACCTAAAGAAGTCTTTATCTTTTGTGCATTTGATTACACGCAGCGACTCCTTTCATTTAAGTAAACCTGTAGTGCAGTCTATAATTCAAGAAGCCCTGCTGGCACTGTTGGGTAAGCATCGTACTGCTCTCTGCTAGGTCAGCAGTTCAAAAGTACCAGCATCAGGGAGAGAGAAAGAGGAGACTAACTGCCCCCGGAAAAAACGTACAGACTCAGAAACCCTAGAAAGCGCTGCTATCAGTGGAATCGGCAGTCTATCATTCTAAACTGAAATGAAGAGTTTAAACATTTGTTGAAGCATATCCAGGAATCTAGTAATGTCCTGGGTGTGTTCTACAAAATTCACACTTTACTTTGGGAGCCAGTAGAGTCGTGTGGTGCTGAATTAAAGGCCACCTTCTCTTCGTCATGCTGACTTTCATGAGATAACAGAAGACAATTTTTAATAATTGGAGCCGGTGTCGTTTTTAAGGGCCGTTGAGTTGGCTCAGATCCACAGTAAGTACGCACAGAAGAACATTCCCCTGACCTGTGCCCTTCTCCCCTTTGGCCAGGCTGCCCCCCCTGGTTGCAGCCATTGTGCCAATCCATCTCATTGAGTAGCCCTGCTTTGGGCTGACCCTCTACCAAACAAGATGTCCTTTCTGACCTCCTAATGTTCTAGTGGCAAGTGTTAAAGTGCCTTCCCAAATCACAAACAGGCAATTCTCCTCCATCGAGGACAGGCCAATCTTGACTGACTTCCAACAGCCGTAAATTCACTTTACCTTCAGGGGTGTTGAGTTCTAGCGGCAGCGTTCACAGAGCTTGACATAGAAACACCACTTAAGTCTCTTAAACCTAGTCATTCATTAATCAGAACAAATGATACTCGTTTATTAGATGTCTTCAGAGGTTTGCTAACCTACAGACTTGATTCTGCATATGATTTCTGTACCCTTATAACTGTTTAAGATTAGTAGCTAATTGGGCACCTTAATCTCTTACGTCCTGCCAACAGATACACTCCATTTTCAGTTTTGTAAGTCCGATCATTTGGGCTCCATTCCCAACACCTTTCTGGGGTTCAGCAGGTGGCAAGCCACATTTTCTTCAAACAGGACAGTACCCTGCCAGCAGCATGTTCTGAGTTCCTGGGTTTCAGTATGATGTAAGCTGGTACAGGTTTCAGTCCCCTTATCAGTGTGCACTGACATGCTCATTAAAAAAAAAAAAAAAGTTTCTCTTCTCTTTTAAATAGTCCTAACTCCAGCTCTCATTTCTAACCACTTTAAACACTAGAGGACGAACAGAAACTCTACCCCCCAGGATGAAAGTCCTCCCATTCTCTTAAAAGCAACTTTGTTCCTGGTTGAGCCCACCGTTCCAGACCTACTAAACCCCAAGAACTGTTTTAGCGAATTCTGTTCCCCAAAGAAAACAACAAAATGCTTTTAGCCTCTTGAGCAAGGGTCCTCAAACTTTTAAAACAGGGGGCCAGTTCACTGTCCCTCAGACCGTTGAAGGACCAGATTACAGTTAAAAACAACAACAACAACAAACAAACAAACAAACGAAAAAAAACCCCGTGAACAAATTCACTACAGGTCCAGGATGAGTGGGCTGTTATGCAGGGCACGCAGCAGCGGCAAACACACCCAGTGGTGGGATAAATGTCCTTGGCGGGCCGTACGTGGCCCGGGGTCATAGTTTGAAGACGCCTCTTCAGGAGGATCCATAGGTGTGGGGTGGTGGTGGTGGTGGTGAAGTGGTCAATAGTTCCAATGTATCCAGGACTGAGAGGTTCTAAGTGCTCGAAAGACCGGGCAGTGCTAACCGCTCTGGGGAGACTAAGAGTGCAAGAGTCAAGTCTTTGGTTTTGGGTAATTTTTTTTTTTTTCCAGAAGAGGAGATTACAGCTCGCTAGAACCGGGTCAGACATTGGATCACACTCCAAACACCGCGTTCCTGAGCCCAAGAGGAAACTGAGGCGCAGAGAAGGGCTCGGTCGAGCCCCAGTTCCCGCCTGGCGCGCCCCCGCGGCGGCCTCCCCGCGGCTCCGCTCCCGCCCGGGCAGGGCTCCTTTGTCCCGGCGGCGCGGTCTTCCTTCCTGCTGCGCTCGGCGCCCAGGGCGCAGCTGACGCGGCCCGGGAGGAATGCGTTTCCGGAGGGAGAGGGAGAGGGAGAGGCGGCGGCGGCGGCGGCCGCAGAGCAGGATCGGCGGGCGGAGGAGGCGGGGCCGCGAGGGACGTTTCCTGCGGGAGGTGGCCCGGGGCCCGGCTCCTGGTCCCGCCCCCGAGGAGGAGGAGCCGCCGCCGCCCGCCGCCGCCCAGAGCCCGGAGGCCGCGCCAGCGTGCCGGAGAGGCAGAGCGGGAGCCGCGGAGCTGCAGGCCCGAGCCGACCGCGCCCGGGACCACGACGCCCCCCGGAGAAGGTAGGGCTCCCGGAGGCGTCCGGCCGGGCCGCGCGGGCTGCTGGGCGCCGCTGCGGGCGGCGGGGGGGGGGGGGGGAGGAACCTTTCCGGGGAGGGCGGCCGGGGGAGGGGCGCGGGATGCCTGCCGCCCGGCTCGCAGGGACGCCTCGCCGGTGCCGCCGCCCTCGGGGACCTTTTCCGCGGCCACTCCCGCAACCCCCCCGCCCCCCCGCTGCCCCTTTCCTGGACCGGCCGGCGGCCCCCTCCCCTGGGCGCCGGCGGCCCAAGAGCCGGCCGGGCCGCGCTGGTGCCTCTGCGGAGGAGGGTCGCCGGCCTGTCACCGGAGAAAGCGGGGGGCTCCCCTGGATGCAGGCCCCTAAGCCTTCGGAACACCTGCCGTCGGGCGTCCGCCTCGCCTTTCCCGGGGCCGAGGCGCTCGTCCCCCGCCGGGCTCTGGAGGACGCCTGCCGGCTGCGGGGAGCGCAGGCGAGGGAGCATGGAGGCCGCCGGAACCCGGGTCCTTTTCCTTTCCAAACCCCGGGACCGGGAGCGATCCTCGCGGATTTAGATCCCTTTGTTTCGAGCTCAAGGAACCCTGGTGGCATCGCAGTGGGTTAAGCTGAGCTGGGCAGCTCACCTCGAGGGTAACTGTTCGAACCCACTGGTGGGTTTCTGGAAAGGGTCACTGCTTGGAAAACTCTAGGGCAGTTTTAGTCTCCCCTGGAAGTCGTTAGGAGACCCAGGACGGCAAGACCAGGGGCTTTGTAGGCGTGTGTGTGTGTGTGTCCCCCTCCGGCTGCTCTTCTTTTCGAGCCCGGTGGAGCCCAGGCTTTAGCTTCCACCTTCAGAGAAGTCGTGGATCCTTGCAGGAATCCCAACCTTCGTGGGATAGGCCACACACACAGCTGGCCGTTAGGAAGGAGCGGCGCAGTAGTGGCATGCATTTTTCGCATAACAGTGGGTATAAACGGAAAGTACTTAAGCAGACAGAAAGTCGCCGCCGAGTGCTGGGTGGAAGCCCACGTGCGCGCCCGGCCTCCGCGTGGATCTGCAGCCCTGCCCCCTGCCTCAGCAAGATCGCCTGGCTTGATCCCGTTCCATTGCTTAGCGTTTTTTGTTTTTTTAATGCCAGGGGCTTCATGAGCGGCTAGATATCTACTGCCAGGACAATTTTCATTTCAGCCAAGTTCTGTCGAGCCAGAATCTTACGTTTCTTTATGACTATCGGTAAATGAAACCGTGTCAGCTGTCATTCCCCCAATGTCACATAGGAAGGAGAACACCTATGTTAAAAAGTAACAGTTGTTTTAAAAATGAGTGTGAGTGCCGTGCCCACCTCTAGGTATGGTGTGTGTGTGTGTTTTGCTGTATTTAATCTTGGAAGCCATACTATGAAGTCGATGACCTTTTTTGTCCCCTTTTTTTACAAATGAAACAAACATAGGGAACAGAATATTGTGCCTGTACACCTCGCTTAAAGAAAATGCGTAATCGAATCTCTCACTCCAATTAGCATTTAAGTTTGTTTATAACTTATTTTTTAATCATTTTATTGGAGTCTCTTACTTGCCTTTATAACAATGCATACATTCATACATAAATTCTTTATAAAAATTAGTGAAATCTAATTGATAACATCACTGGCATATTTTTTGGCATGGCATCCTCCTGAAATACTTTGATGGGTAGACTTACTGGACTCGAAGCTATTTTTTATTATTGCGTTGATAATATAAAAATAACAATTGGTAAGTGAATGTCTATGGTTGTTCTTCATCTTCCCATAGATTGTATAATAGATCACTTTTTAAAAAGATTGAGGATTGTAGTTTAAAATTACTTATACAACAACTGTGACTCAAGCCCAGAGGGGATTCCCACTATAGTGCTCATCTTTTAAAAATAATTTTAGTTCACTGATCAATATAAAATGTATGACTGAAGATGAGTAGAAAATGGATCAGTCAGATTAGTTACAGATTGCTTGCAGACATTTGGGGGAGAAAGCCATTTACCTCATCTAAAAATTCAATATGAAATAGAAGATGTTATTAGAATGCTAGTTAAGAATCCAGAGAAAGTGGTTAATACTCTACTTTTGTAAACAGAAACCAAATAGACCCCAAAATAAGTCATCTCAGTTGACTTCATAGACTTAAAGTAGTAAGAATGTGTGATGTTGATTTAAAACAACGAACAGAGAAATGAGAACATTAAACTCCATATTAAGGTTATTTTCTCATCCCCATAACATTTTGCACATGAAAAATAAGGAACCTGAAATTTAGCTTTCTGGCCAGTGAATGAAAATGAAGTTCTGGGCTGATGTTGGTAAATTCCTAACTTCAGGAGCCACTCTGGGCACACCTGGGCACTGGATAATAATTTCAGTGAATCAGACTGTTCAATGTAAATGCTAATTTTCATGAGAATGCTTGTCACCTAATGTAATATCTTTATATAGTTTGGCTTCTTGCCAAAGAAATGTGGCTTACTACATGGAGTTGGGGAAAGAAGGGGATACCGCAGTCTATCAGAAATTCTTCATTACTGCTCTGTTAAGCGAACTGGTTTCCTCTATTAGTACCCGGTGCGAGTGATAAGATGAAACTTGTGACTGGTAAACATTTCAGAGAACTTTCCGGGAATTTACACTCTAATGTATAACCAGCCAAATTTATATGAGAGAGGATTCTTAGGATGGTTACTGTTTTTGTTTTTTTTTTGTCTTTGTTTTTTTGGGGGTTATCACTGCTCTCTGGTGGCCGGAGTAGGAGGCCCAGCCCCACTGCTGGAATTGAACCTCCGTCCCAGTGGGTCGCAGTCCCACGCACAACCACTACGCCACCGGGCCTCAGCCCAGGACGGTTACTGTTTCAGAAGATTTTCCTTCTCTAGCCAGAGAATTAGAATCTATTGGCACATCACTGGTTCAGTAGTAATTCTTAAGTAGAATCAGCCATGCCTTTTCTGTTCACTAAGTGGCTTCCTTCGAATGTGAAAAGCACAACAATCTGGAATGTTTAATGTCATCATACCAGAGAATGGGCTATTCAATTGAATGGAGCAAATTTTCAGATGGCGATTAAATTCCCTGCTGTCCATTATGCTAAGCACACATTTTAACACGTTTGTTCAGAGGGGAAAAAAGAAAGTGACTTCTTAATTCCTTAGGCAAGTGACTTTAAGCTGCTTGCACGGTCTTATAAATTGCTCCAGTTTTGGGTGTTTGTAATATTGGTGTTTAAAACTTTGTAACGCTTCACTTAACATTAAAGGACGTATGTATATTTTTTTTACCCAGTTCCCCCAGCTCCTCAACCCCTGTTTATGCATTACCATCAAATGAATTCCAGGTAACCTTATAGGGCAGAATAGAACTCCCCAAAGAATTTCCAAGGCTCTCATGGCACTGTCAGCAGTTCAAATCCACCTGTTTGCTCTTCCAGAGAAAGGTGAGGCTGTTTGCCTTCTTAAAGGTGCATAACCTGAGGGCTGAGCCCTGATGGCGTAAGGGTTGAGTGCAGGACTGCAGCCCGCAGGCTTGGCGGTTCAAATCCAGCAGCGGCTTTCAGGAGTGGCACTGGGTAGCACCCACAACCACCAGAGGCAGTGATTGCCCCCCCCCCCCCCCAAAAAAAGGAAAGTTGAAGCTACCTTTAAAATTTTTAAGCTAGTTTTTCTCTTCTGCCTTTATGCTTTCTTCTTGTAGATAGAGCTCTATGGTTAATTAACTGCAATCCGCTAACTCAACTTGCAAGTCATTTTAAAAGAGACAGTAGTCAATGTGTTTGATCTAAAAAATGTTGTCATGGACTCTTGGAGGACTATATTGTACAAATAGTGTAAACATCATTTGTTGTACTAGCAGTGCCTTTCTGATTTTGGCTGCTTACTGTGGGATATTTGTCTCCCCGTTTTCACCCCCTCCCCATGGTAAGAATCTTGGGGTAGGGAGGATTAGGTTGGCAGAGATGAAAGTAGAGAAAAGTAAATTCGTCTTTGGGGTTCAAAAGTGGTAGCAGTGCCTATAGCTGTAGCAAACCAAAATAAAATTGCAGTGTGCACTTACATTAAAGGAGGTGCAATCTATAAAAGTCACAATATTAGTAGGCTGTAAATATTTAAATAGGTAGATGAAAAAAAACGTCTCTTTTTCAGAAATTGTGTGCCAATGTAACCAGATGATACTTTGCAAATTGCTCTTTTGTAAAGATGGTTAATTATATGACTTTTACAATTAAGTTTTAATCATAGAGTAATATAATACATCGTTTTAGAGGGTGGTTTTTATAGTTTATTTTTGTTTTATGGTTCTAGAAGAGATTAACTATATTTAGCAATAGTCTAAAGTATGTATATATTATCCTTTCATAAAATGTGTTTATGGATGTGTGAGTATGTGAAGAAGAGAAGCTGTTGTAAATAAAATTCCGCACGTGAAATGCAGTCAATGAAAAGGGAACATTTATGATGTGAGTTGGAATTTATTCAAAGGCAGTCAAATAAGCCCTTTGAATTGTGATGTTTGCAAAGACTATTGGCTATGCCGCAGACAGTCAGAAGAACACAGCCAGCACGATTCTAAGCAGTGTGGATGACAGGACTCTAGCCTGCTTCTTTAGCTGCGTCATCAGGAAAGACCCATCACCAGAAAAGATAAAGTACAGGGTCAGAGAAAACAGGATGGGTCCACACAGTCGCTACAAGATGACTCACCAAGTAGCACTCAAGCTGTTCTCTTACATGCAAGGCCACCATGCATCGGTGCTGACTCCACCATAAGTCAAAAACAGTAGTACACACACACACACACACACACACAACAACCCACCCACCTGAAACCCACTGCCATCGCATCCACTCTGATTATTAGCCACCCTATAGGATAGGGCAGACCTGGATCACTCCCGAGGGTGCCCGAGGCTCTAAATCTCCTTGGGAACACAGTCCCATCTTTGTCATGGGGAGTGGCTGATGTATTTGAACTGCGGACTGGGGCTAGCAATCCAGTGCTTACTCCACTACGCCACCAAGGCCTAGCACACATGTACCAGTTGCCTTCAAAAGGCTTATGGGAAAATGGAATTAAAAGATAATAGGATTTTTTTCCATGAATTTTTTTTTTGGTGTGTACTCACTCATGCATACACACAAACATTATATGAGGGGACTTCAAGAAGATAGTAGAAACATGGAATTAAAAGGTTGTAAATATAAGCTTTATTTCTCAACATCAATTTCAGTAGGTTCAAGCAACTTGTAAGTGGTGATATCATCCATTTAGTCTGTCCCTTAAGAACAGAGGATCCTTTGCATTTACCCATGTTGATGCAGTCTTTTAAAAATTAGCTGAAGAACAGTAGTTGCCCTTTAAAGTTTTGTTTGTTTGTTTTAAGAGTAAGAAACAAAAAAATCATGAGCTAAAGCTGGCTGTAAGGTGGATGGCAAATTATTTCCCTTAGAAACTCTTGCAAAATTGTTTTTGTTTGATGAGAGTAATGAGCAAGAGAATTAATATCTTGGTGAGGAAGGTCTCTAGTGAAGCTCTCTTGGGTGTTTTTCTGCTAAAGCCTTGGGCAACCTTCTCAAAATATCCATTATAGGCAGATGCTGTCATTGGCCCTCTAGAAAGCCAAGAAGAATGCCTTGAACACCCCAAAAGACTATGGTCTTGACCATCTCTCTTACAATGACTGTAGTTACAATACTGTATAACCATTGCTTGTATAGTGCATCATCTTTGTATCTTTTGGTGACACCATGTTTCATCTCCTGCTACAGTTCTATGAAGAAGTGCTTCAGCATCTTTATCTCACTTGTTAAAAATTACCATCTAGGGCTGAGCCCCAGTGGCATGGTGGTTGTGCGCGGGACTGCGGCCCACTGGGACAGAGGTTCAATTCCAGCAATGGGGCTGGGCCTCCTACTCACACCAACGGAGTGCAGTGATGCCCCCCCCCCCCAAAAAAAAAAACAACTTACTATCTACAGCATTACTCCTGTCTGCCACTGATCCGAATGCAACAGTTTGGACATCCATTGAGCAGAAAGTTTACTCAGCTTTCGTTTTTCTGCCAGAATTCTGTAAGCTGACCAGGTGAGATGTTCTTGGTGTTGTATATGGTTTCCCCTGTGACTCGTCAGGCCTTTTTGGCTAGGGCATTAAGTTTTCCACAAAAATAGTTGTGGACTATCTGACATTATGGACTTCATCTGAAAGTCTCCCTTTTTAAAATGAGTTACTCATTTATAAACTGCTGAATTCAACTGGGCATTGTTCTTATGAACTTTTCTTGAAGCCTCAGTGATCTCACCATTCTTTGTTCTTGCTTCAGTTTTTACAGCATTTATGTTGTTCTGATAGGGCTTTTACAATCTGTTTTACTTTTTTTAATCAAATATTTTTTGGGGGGGGCATCACTGCCCTCTGGTGGTGGGAGTAGGAGGCACAGCCTTTGCTCCTGTGGAGCCGCTGCTGGAATTGAACCTCCATCCCAGTGGGCCACAGTCCCGTGCACAAGCACTACGCCACCAGGGCTCAGCCCCTAATCAAATATTTTATATTTTGTTTTTTAATAGTTTTATCGACACTTCTTCCACATATCATACAATTCAGTAGTTCAGTCATATCCAGAAGTACTGTACAGACATGACCACATCAATTTTAGCACATTTTCTTCTTTGTACTCCTTACTATTATTGTTATTATTTTACTATTGGAAATTTATGTACAACAAAATATTCCTCAATTCAGTACCTTCTACATGTATATTTCAGTGCCATTGACTATACTGTTACGCAAGCATCATTGAGATCCTTTACCAAAGTATTCCACCACCATTAACATAAACTGCCTCCTAAGCAAAAACTCTTTGTCCTTCACCCAGGTTATCATTTGTCATCTTGGGTTTTTTTCTTATTTTAATAGTCTTTGTGACAGAAAATTCACATATCATTTCTATTTTTAAGTCACTTTAAAAAAGCTGTAGATACATCATCACCAACAGTTCTAGTGCTCCCTCAGCCATCCCACATTAATTGTTTGCTCCCCCATTCTTCTCTCCCTCCCCAACCCTCCCTCTCTCCGCAATAACCCTTGCATCACTTAGGTCTATTCATCCATTCCTGTGGTTCTTAAACTGAGAAGCCTAACATTTTAAACAACAACACACACCCCAAAAAACCAAATTAAGCAGACTGTAATAATAATAGAGATAAAAAATAAAGAGTAAAAAAAGAAAAGACCACCAACAATATTAAGAGAAGACATTTTTGGTGAGGAATAAGCAAGAAATACTTAAGTCTAGAGCCTACTTAGGTTGGGTCAAGAGGGAGGGAGGGTGACTGTCTAAGTATTTTATTATACTGTAATTTGAACCAGCACAGTCAAGTTTGCAGTAGTCTCTGCCTGACAGTGTTCCCACTGCCCTCTATAGCCTTCCATAAGTTGGGCATTCAGAATGGAGTTCGTACTCTTTTCTCCATATATGGATTTTGTTATCATCGTCCTTGGATCACTCCGGCCGGAGTGCTTCTGCGATGTGGACGTAGTTGACTCCTCAGTTAGATACTCGCTCGTATGCACGAAAAGCCGTTAAGACCCCCGACACTATTCCACTTAATTGCCAGGCACCCTCTACTCTCTTCACCACCCTTTGCTGTAGCACCCTCATCTCCAGTGTTCTCTTTGTGAAGACAAGTATCTTATAAGTACCAGTAACTGGGGCTCGGGGCCGGAATCCATCAGGCTTTTTCATGAGATATGAACAAACGAGTGTGGTTCACTTTGGCAGCCATCTTACGCCAAAAGCCAAAGCCAGCAAGAACAACAACCAAATGAAAACAAACATGAAAGGGGGGAGGGGGAACTAAATCCAAAAAATGAAAGCACTAAAAAAGAAAAACGTTGTCAACCATCCCACTGTGGTATAAGGTGATTGCGTGAATGACATACATGATTTTTCTAGTGTCATAGAGTTTAAGGTAATTTTGATATGAGGTACATTGAACAGGGGGCAGGTTCTAGGGGGAATTTTGCTGTATTGTTTCTTACAAGGACAGTTCCTTGCCTGATAAGACTTTTTTTTAAATCATTTTATTGCAGGCACATATAACTCTTATCATGATCCATACATCCATCCATTTTATGTCAAGTACATTTATATATTTGTTGCTCTCATCATTCTCAAAACATTTTATTTCCCCTCAAGTCCTTGGTATCAGCTCCTCATTTTTCCTCTCCCTCCCTTCTCTCCCCTCCCTCAGGAACCCTTGATAACTTATAAATTATTATTTTGTCATATCTTACACTGTCCGATGTCTCCCTTCACTCACTCTTGTGTTGTCTGTCCCACAGGGAGGAGGTTTATATAGATACTTATAATCGGTTCCCCCTTTCTATCTCACCTTCCCTCCATCCTCCTGGTATTGCCACTCTCACTACTGGTTCTGAAGGGAGGGATCATCTATCCTGGATTTCGTGTGTTTCCAGTTCCTGTCTGTACCACTGTATATCCTCTGGTCTAGCCAGATTTATAAGGTAGAATGGGGATCATGGTGGTCATTGTGGAGGTGGTGGTGGAGGAAGCATTGAAGAACTAGAGGAAAGCTGTATGTTTCATCGTTGCTGCACTGTACCCTGTCTGGCGCTTCTCTTTCCCTTCTGTAAGGGGATGTCCACTTGCCTACGGATGGACTTTGGGTCCCTAATCTGCACTTCGCCTCACTCACAGTGATGTTTTTTGTTCCTTGTTGCCTGATACCTAATCCCTTCGACACCTCGTGGTGACACAGGCTGGTGTGCTTCTTCCATGTGGACTTTGTTGCTTCTGAGCTGGATGGCCGCTTGTTTACCTTCTAGCCTTTAGGACTCCAGACACTGTATCTTTTGACAGCCAGCCACCCTCAGCTGTCTTCACCACGTTTGCTTATGCAAGAGGCTACTGGGCTCTTTTTAAATTGATGTCTTACTCTTAGTCCCTCAGTGAAATTCTATTGAGATATAGCTTATTTTATTGACTATACTTATTTTATTCTATCGAGATAGCTTATTTTATTGTCCTTCCCCCTCCAAATTGAAATCTCTGTGTAGTTTTTCCATAGTCCATCTTTTCCATGGGCTTTTAGAAGACCCTTTTTAAATTCTTCTTAAGAAAATGGAATTAGGAAGTAATGGAATTTTCCCACAAACGTTTTGAAGCCCCCTCATTTTTGCATAGATGCAGGTCTATAATTTATGGAGGAGCTTCAAAAGCTTAGTAGGAAAAAGGAATTCAAAGAGAATGGTGTTTTTCCATGAACTTTTTGAAGCTTCCTCGTCTAGGGCATGCTGGTGGGACCGTGGTTAAAATACTCGCGTTTTAAACCCACCAGGTGCATCACAAGAGGAAGATGTGACTGTTAGCTTCTGTACTTTTGGGAGCTCCCGCACGCAGGGTGCTTTGGTGGGGTGGAACGGATGAGACTGCGTGTCTGAGGTGAGAGAGGCGAAGGCATGCAGCTTGGCACAGCTTTCTGGGTCAGGCCCCTAGGTGGTGCCATTGACCAGCGTGGGCACTGTGACTGCTGGGGGTGGTGGTGCACCTGGGGAGTGAGGGAGAGAGGAAGTGGTGCTTTCAGCCGCTGAGGTTTTCCTCAGTGTCAGGAGGACACAAGATGTCAAGAGTGCAGTTGGATGCATAGATTGGGAGCTCAAGAAAGAGAGAAAAACACTGGTTTGCAGATTTCGATTCTTTTTTTTTGTAAAAAAAATAATCCACTCGTTCACTGTCATAGAGCCAATTCTGACTTGTGACCTTCTAGGACAGCGTAGAACTGCTTCTGTGGATTTCTGAGCCTGTAACAACAACAAAAAAATTATTGGGGCTCATGTAACTCTTATCACAATCCATACATCCATTCTTTGTATCAAGCACAGTCATACTTATGTTGTCATCATCATTTCCCATTTTTTTTTTCTACTTGAGCCCTTGGTATTGGCTGCTCATTTCATCTCTTCCTTCCTCCTCCCTTTCCCTCCCTCCCTCCCTCCCTCCTTCCCTTCCTTCCTCCCTCTCTCCCTCCCTCTTGAACCCTTGATAATCTATAAATTGTCATTATTATTTCACAGACCGATGTCTCCTTCACCCACTTTTCTGGTGTCCATCCCCCTGGAAGAGGGTTATATGTAGATCATTGTGATCAATTCCCCCTTTCTACTCCCACCTTACCTTCCCCTCCTAATTGCTAATCTCAATATGGGTCCTGAATTCCCTGTGTTTCCAGCTCTTATCTGTACTCATGTACCTGCTCTGGTCTAGTCTGATTTATAAGTTAGAATTGGGGTCATGATAGTGGGGTGGTGGGAGGGAGCTAAAAAGAACTAAAGGAAACCTTTATGTTTTAGTGGTGCTATACTGCACCTGGACTTGCTCATCTGTTCCTTGTGACCCACCTGTAAGGGGATGTCCGATTGGCTACAGATGAGCGTTGGGTCTCCATTCCACACTCCCCCTCATTCACCACGGTGTGATTTTTTATTCTTTGTCTTTGATACCTGATCCTATTGACACCTCACGATCACACACCCTGGTGTGCTTCTTTCTTGTGGGCTTTGTTGCTGCTCAGCTAGAGGGCCACTTGTTTATCTTCAGGTCTTTAAGACCCCAGGTGCTGTATCTTTTGATAACGGGGCACCATTAGCTTTCTTCACCATATTTGCTTATGCACCCATTTTGTCTTCAGTGATCCTGTTGGGAAGCTCCACATCACGGAATCCCAGGTTATTAGAACAAAGTAGTCTTGCATTGAGGGAATACTAGAGTAGAGGCCCAATGTCCATCTGCTACCTTAGTACTAAATCTATAAATTTTGTATATAGATCTATTCCCTATCATCACATATAAATATATTTATATGTAGTCATGCCTATATATTTAGCCTTCTATAAATGCCCTTTGCCTCCTAGTTGTTTCCTTTTACTTTCCTTTTGTCTCACTATCATGTTCAACCTTCTTTCAGGTTTCAGTAATTCCTCTCAGTTACAATGCCCTTGATCAAACCCTACCAGGCATCTTATGTTCTCCTTGCCATCGATTTTAGAGCACTTGTTATTCCCTTGTCCCTGGGTTTGTTAACACCCACTTCCTTTCCCCCACCTCCCCCTCTCTTGTGTCCCCTAGCCCCGCCATCTCCTCCTCTCCTTTGTCTCCCAGGCCCCCCTCCCTCCCCAGAACTGTTGGTCCCATTATTTCCTCCTTGGGATTGTTTATCCCAGAGCTTGTAACTTTTTAATAAGTAGTAGTAAATACTTTTATTGGGGACTCTTAACATCTCTTATGATAATCCATAAATTCATCCATTGTGTCAAGCACATTTGCACATATGCTGCCATCATCTTCAAAACATTCTCTTCCTGCTTGAACCCCCGATATCAGCTCCCTGTTACTTTCTCCTTCCTCGCCTGCCTGCCTTCTCCAAGAATCCTTGATGAGTTATAGATTATTGCTTCCATATCTTACATCATTCCCTGGGAGGGGTTATAGTTGAGCCTTGTGATCCATAAGCCTGTAACTCTTCAAGGGAGTAGGAAGCTTCCTTCTTTACCTGAGGAGCAACTGTTTGTTCTCCTGTGAGAAGGAGATCTGCAAAGGATCCTGGGAGAAAGTCGATACAAGGGTGTGGGTCTATGAAGAAGAGTCTGGAGAAGCATCTCCCCATCCCAAACTTTGGTCTGAACTTCTTATTCCTCTGCTATTTTCATGTAATATCCAATTCTGATAGACATTCGGGCTTTTGTAGACTTTCCCTGAAATTTGCGTTCCTGGGGTAGCTCATCTTTAGGTAGGTCCTTTGTTACAGAAGAAGATGGAGGCCGTTAAGGTTTCTTCCTTGACAGGTGGGAAATCTGGACTTCCGTGATAGTCACTGGTTATTTGTGACTTTTGTCAGAGTACTTCACCCTTCGAAGCTTTGGTTTCTGCATTGTATACTATATAGTGTTCCCTAAGTTTCCTCCTTTCTAACAGCCCATGAATTACTGTATATACTCGTGTAGAAGCAGTTTTCCAGCACATTTTTAATCCAGTTTTAGTGGTAAAATTAGGTGCCTCGACTGATATTCGGGTCAGCTTAGACTCTAGCATTTACGGTAAGACCAGCGCTGGCTTGATCTATACACTGTCTGATAAGCAATTGCTCCTTGTCTTGCCGGAGTGGACAAGTACTGCGCGCCTTCACTCCCCGAAGAAAGCTTGGCAATGCTGGTCTGCCCCGTTTATGCTCGTCCCTTCTTTGCTGCACGCTGTTTTCTTGTGTCAGCATGAACCAGTCAGTCCTCCTTTCCTGGAAATGCTGTGCTGAGTGTCAGCGCAGGTCCCGAAGCTGCTCCCGTGTGTTTCTGGTTGGGGCCTGTATAGGCGTTTCAGGAACCTCATTGCCAACGCCCAGGTAGACTTGATGTGATGTAACAGTGAATCTGCTCTAGTGACTGTTGGCAAAACGCTTGCTGCTATCTGAAGTAGACATGGGAGGCTTTGTGAAAGGCACCAAGTTTGAATGGTGTGAGCACGGAGACGGGAGACAGATGGTGGCATCGTGGTAAATATGTTGTGATTAAGTGCACGGCGGGCTGTCAGGTTGGAGGCATGAGCGCACCAGCCCCACAGTGGGGAAAAGTCGCGCCTGTCGGTGTTGGTAGATTCCGTCTTAGAAATCCTGGGGGACAGTGTGCTGCCCAGTGTGCTTGCTGCGACTCGTGGAATGAGCTTCTTGGCCTTGGTTATAGTTCAGGCCGGCCGAGAGTCCAGTCCTGTTGAGCCACTATTGCTGGACTGCTTTGTGTAAGTCAAACTGAAGGATATATAAAGGAAGGCCTGGGTTCTTCTGACTCATCACACAGACAAGTGTACAGTTAGTTGTGTTGGTTAGCATTGTTCAATGTGTGTCACATGCCGTGCTAAGTAGGCACTCTCGAATATCTTTGGGGACCATGAAGAACAGACTGCATTCATGCATGTTAGCACCCCTGACTGGTCTGTGACATCGGCTGTCAATTGCTTTGTAGGTTGTGTGAACAGAGTATTGCCTGGTCTTTGTCTTTCAGTACACTGAGTTGCTAAGGCTTCTTGCCTTAGAAGTGATTGTTGATGTGCTGAGAGGGTTTCGCTTTTGTGTTTCTCCCCTCAGAGTGTGCCACGAGCCACTTTCCCATTACTAATAGGAGGCACACTACCCTCATTGGGCCCATCCCTGGGGTAGTGGGCTGCCACAAGATCAGCAGTTGAAAGCCACCAACGGCTCCATAGCAGAAGACGAGGCTCTCCACTTCTATGTGTTGGTCTAGGTAGACCAGAGAAACATATCCAGAGATTCTCCTCTGTGTACAGGAGAGAGCTTTATAGCAAGAAGTAATCTTGCATCAGTGAAACATCCCAGCACAGTTTAAATCAAATCCACAAGTTTGATATTAGCCTCTATATCTGATACGAGGCCATAAATTCTTCCTCAGACTCATGTAGCACATGCAGTGATGCCAAATGCAGAAGATCACAGGCTGATGGTGGAAAGTCCCATGGGCTCAATGGCGGTGGGAGCATCTCCAGGGCTCTGGCTGCCACTGCCTTGGCTCCATGTGGTTCTTCAACAGAAATGTGAAGCAGCGTGTGCCCCGCCTCCAGGCAGGAAGAAAGACCGTGGCCCGATTGACAGGCTAGACTCCACCCCTTCATTCTGTCTATTAAGTTGATGTGAAATTATGTAACTACCACGTCCCATAAAGATTTCCAGTTCTGGAAACCCACAGGGACAATTCTACTCTGCCCTGTCAGGTGGCCGTGAGTCAGAATTGGCTTGATGGCCGTGGGTTTTTTGTTTGAACATCAAGCATCAGGAGCCTGGTAGCTTTCAATGGGGTTGACCCTTCACCTGCCCGCAGTTTCTGCTGTACTGAGGAGGGTCGTCGTGACTGGAGCACAGCAACATTCCTGCTTTGTGAACAGTTCCATTCCCTGATCTTCCACTGATTTGAATCCAGTGATTTCCCATTCATCTTCGACTGTTTAATGACCATTTATTTCACTTGCAAATCGACACTTCTCCTTTACCTCTGAGTGCTGTTATCACGCACGCTAGCTTTATGTATTTTGGAGCTTGTAGGGCACACTGGAGGGTCATGTTGCCAAAAGAAAACGGCACAACACTCGAGATGTGTGGGACACATGATTGTAGGCTGCTGTCCGCTAGTCAAAGCACGCACTAAAATTTCTAGAAGGAAAGTGCAGCCCACACATAAGCTGGAAACATGTATTGTGATTATCGGGACATAAGCGAATATCGGTTATGTATGTATTGTATGAGGAAACTCGCTGGTGTGAGGGGTTTTGCTGCTCAACACCAGGCCAGCAGCTGGCACCCCCTAACCCTGCAGCGGGCGATGCTTTCTGCTCCCGTTCAGTGCTGCAGCCTCAGAAAGCCACCCAGACAGTTCTGCTCTCGAGTCAGAACCGACTCGATGTCAGGGGGCTGAGTTATGTGCTGGATCCTTCGACACCAGAGACCTTCGAGACAGTCACAGGGAAATCTCATCTTCTTTTCATCCCATTTCCCATACGGTTCATTCGGACGCTCTGCAGCACCGTCGACTGGTATATGGGAGATAGGAGACAGTTGCTGCGTGTGGGAAGCTCGGACGCTCTTGTGTTGGCTGTACCTCATTCTCAATTAGGACTTCGGAACTCTGTTACACCTTATGCATCATGAGTTTCCTGGATGGGATGTTACCCCAACAGACATCATGTGGCGCATGACTGTAGCTAAATTTACTGTGGTTGGCAAAGAGGAGAAATGTAGCTGGGGGGGCGGGGGGGAGGTTGCAGGGTCGCAGAAAAATGAGTATTCTGTTTTATAGTAAGCTAGCCTAAGGAGGCCAGTCTCAGTGGAATGGTGAAGAAAGTTCTTCACTGCAGCATTTAATGGGTATATGCAGTTTGCTAACATAGAAGTCACATTTCACTGGATAAATGTTTCCAGAATGAATACTTACACAACTTAAGCATTCAGATTTGTTTTGAAATTTGGATGAGTAGCTCTTATTGGTTCTTTCCCTTACAGTCACTGTTTTATGGTTTCTGTATGATTTATTCATGTTAGATTACTGAAAGAGGAGGTTGACACACTCAGTATATTTGGCACATTATCATATTTGAACAACAGAACAGAAGCATGATAGGAAATGAGACTCATGCTTAATAAAGATGGCGAGTTGAAAAAAGATAGATAAACATTTGTTAAATAGCCACCTGAGGTTCTTAATTAGAAACCTATGACCATTGAATGAGTTGAAATGAAGAAAATTCCATAATCAAATAAATTGTCAGTACTAAAATACTATGAAGAGCTTTGTTGCTAAGTGTTTTCATATTCATGAGCATATTCTCTCAACAATTCTCAGGCTGGTGAATAAAATGAGCTTGATTGTGATTTTTTTGAAAACATTACATAGTCTGAAGCATCCAGGACTGTGCCATGTCCACTGTACTGCAAGGCAGAAAGGAGACTAGCACAAAAGGAAGGATGTTCCATGGCCCAAATCTTGGAGTGATCTTTCCATCAAGTAAATGAAGCATAAATGACAATTCACCTTAATTGAAACGAAGTAGAAAATGCCTTGTATTTCAGTGACTAATGATGCCACTAATGGGGGTGGGTGGGGTCAACATTTGCTATCTGCCTTCATTGTCAATCTGCCCTAAAGAAGACATCCCCTAAGCGCAGCAGTGAATTGTTAACCCATTCTCTTCCCCTTCGAGGGACAGCAAACTCTGCCAACATAGTCAGTGTCAAAGAGGATTAGCTCACTAGTCTGCATTGAAAACTCAATTCCTAGAAAATGGGCCTTCTTTTGAGTACATTAGGAAATGGAGAAGAATTAAGTTCAGGCACTGTCTCATCTTATTTTGGATCAGCCCTTTCATATGATGGCCTGTTAAAAGGTGTAGTTTTTTTACTTGTCTTTTAAGCCCTTCCTTCTTTGATGTTATAGAAGCTGACTCTTCTTGAGAATCTCTACAAAAATGGGGGATAACCTCATTCCTATATGAGAGTAAGCCCAAATAGATTTGTATAAAGTCATAAATCTTTATTAAACAAAAATATCAAAATGTGAAGATAGTGTTTCTTGGCATAGCCTCCATCAAGATCAAAGGCTTCCAAAGGCAGTGAGTGTTTTCATCTCTAATCCAGCAGTTCTCAGCCATAACAGGAGCAAAATTGTAGCTATGAAGTAGCAATGAAAATAATTTTATGTTTGGGTGGGGGGGTCACCAGAACATGAGGAACTGAAGTAAAGGGTTGCAGCATTAGGAAGGTTGAGAACCACTGCTCTAATCCTTCCTTAAAGAATTCTGACTCTTCCATTTGTACCCTAGCAAGACATCAGTTTTGACATCCATATTTCTGTGAAATGCTCTTTGAGTTTTGGAAGCAAAAGATATACATATGGAAGATCAAGTTTTGAGCTATTGGCTGGATGGGTGGGTACTGTTTCCTGATAAAATTCTCATAGACAGCCTGATTACCTTTGAAGGATGAGCAGGTGCATTATCTTGATGAAGGGGGAAAAATACTCCTTCACACAATTTTCCTGGTCTTTCTCACCAAAGCAGATTTTCCAGCTTTCTTAAAACTTCTTCCAAATATGTTTTCATGATTGTCCTGTGTCCCTTAAGAAAAATCTATGAAAATTACACATCTGGAGTTGCTGTGACCTTTGGAGTGGACAGACTTCTCTGCCTTGGTTGACATGATCTAGCAGATCCCCCTGGAAACCACTGTTTTGATTGGAAGAAACCACCACTTTCTTGGGAAGGTACTCCATGAGACCAAGACAAATGTATCACTTAAGAGAACATGTCTGCAGCCACCCACAGATGGTAGAGACATGCTTGCATGCGTTTTGTTTAGAGTGAACCAGTCCATGTATGGACTGGCGCCCTGGTGGCAATACTGGTTGATGTAGCCTTCTATTTATTGGACATCCGCTGCGTGGCTCTGTCATCCCCCTCTGATGAGCTTGAATTCTTCAGATTCCTTGTGATTTTTCTTTTTGGATTCTGCTCTTCCTGTGTTTTGTATTTCCTTCGTTTATTAATTCTGTAGAGTCTTTCCTCTTAGATGTCTTTCCTTATTTCCGGGTCCATGTCTTCTGGTTTTGTAGGCCTGCTTTTGATAGCTGTTGGATGGTTGGATGTTATCAATGGTAAAGAGTGTGATAAACTCATCTCCCCCTTCTCCTTCCAGGATAGGGTCTTCACTTAACCTTTTGTACTTTCTGTCCTGTAGAATTCTGTTCTAGTTATTTCCCTTTCTCCCCTCTCCCCCTCCCGCCCTAATCTCTGAGGGTGTTATTTGCCACATGTGGCATTGCACGCTTTGGCAGGGTGGTGATTTCAATGATTCTCATCTGAGTAGTCATTGGTGGTGGATTTTATGTCCAGTCTGTCATTTTCTAGTACCTAGCCCTCTTGTAATTTGCCTGCAGGATTGGCTTTCTTTCCTATCATGGTACATCTAAACAAGTGAGTGGCGTGGGGGCAGCTGTGGCATCTTTGTTGGAACTGAGTCGGCTTTTCACGGCTGTTACTATTTACCGAGGCCTCCTGCTGTGTCTTTCTTCAGTGCATTGACCCAACAATGGTGGCTTTGAATCAGTGACCATCTGTGCCAAGCACTTTAACGGCTATGCCACCAGTGTTCCCTGGGTAGGAAATGTCCCAGGCACCTGTCCTCTGAGGCAGGGGTCAGACATGCTTCCACCTTCCACCTAACTTACCAAGTCTGATGCCAACTCTGCCCCTTCCATAGACCACTTTTTGATTCTCTGCTTTATTCAATAATTCACTGCGGTAGTCACACAGAAGCTCCACAGATACTACGATTATGAAAGTTACAGCTTGTAATTCAGGGTCAGAGGTCATTGGGGCACAGTTTTTTTTGGTTAGGGAAGCATTTTTGTAGCGATGCCAGAAAGTCTTGCCCCTTTGCAGACCTTGGCCTCTCAGTTACAGAACCCTTTGGCTCCCTGCCCTACCTCCTTAAGTGCTGCTTCTACGCCATAGACCTTGACCCAAAAACACATGGCTCCAGCTCTATGGGTCAGCAAACCTAGTTCCTCCCATTCAGTGTCTAGGGGCCTACTACTCTGTAAGCAAGCCTCCTTGCTCTGCCAGCAGGAAGCGCGGCACTCCCATGCTCTGACTCTCTGGCTCTCGGTTCTGCGGCTCTGCTCTTGTGAAGTCCCACCTGCCTCTTTGATTGAGGAGTTCTTCACACAGGGTCCTTGAATCAAAAGGTCAAGGTCCACTTCAGGTTCTTATTTTTGTGATGGTAGGGAGATCCCCGTTCCTGCTTCTTAAGTAGTTTATTTTAAATCCAGTATGATGCCCAAACTGACAAGTCCCCACATAAGAGTTCTCTACTCCTTATTTCTCTGCTCTCGCCAGTCATTCGATGGGAGCTAAAACACTGTGGCTTAGAAGAGTCATATTAAGTAATTCATTGGACTATTCATCTGTCATTGCCCATTTACTTTTTCCTTTTAAAGGGAGTTATAGAAAAAAATTAATGGTGGAACAGATTTGGGATGAATAAATAATCTATTTTAAAGAAAGATTTAGGGACTGAGCCCCGGTGGCGTTGTGGTTGTGCGCGTGACTGCAGCCCACTGGGATGGAGGTTCAATTCCAGCAGTGGGGCTGGGCCTCCTACTCCCACCACCAGAGAGCAATGATGCCCCCCCCCCCAAAAAAAAGAAAGATTTATAAATAGTGTACCTCAATATAGTTATCTGTTATGGCACTTGTGTGCCATTTTTTTTTTCCAGAGAAGATATTTACATGGTGAGAGTTGTTTTTCTTACCTTATTAGAAACCTGTTTATTAAGACTAAATTGTAGCATTAAGTTTGGGTTTTAGAGTCAGACCTGAGTTCATATCTCAGTTTCTTCATTTATATGCCTGATACATACTAGGCATACAATAAATAAGTATAGACTTTAATTCACTTTTATTTATATTAAATGAAGTTATGCCTGTGCAAAAGTTATATAGAAAGAAATATTTTATGGTGTACTTCTTTGGTGTTACTAGTTTTTTTTTTTTTTTTAGGCATCACTGCCCTCTGGTGGTGGGAGTAGGAAGCCCAGCCTTGCTCCTGGAGAGCTGCTGCTGGATTTGAACCTCCAACCCAGTGGGCCGCAGTCCCGTGCACAACCACTGTGCCACCGGGGCTCAGCCCCGGTGTTACTAGTTTTTTGACACAAAGATCTGAAATGTACATCTGTCTCATTTGTCAGAGTGATTTTTTTTTTTTTTGCTAAGTTATGATTGCTTAATGGCTACTCAGGTCTACATGTGTGTGCACAAGTAGGAATGGAGTCTAGAGCACCCAACAACGTTTCTAAAGATTTTATTTGTCCGAGTAAAGCGAACGAAATAAAAAAACAAACTCACTGCCGTCAAGTCACAGTCTTGGAAACCCCCATTAGGAAGTTGTCTACCCTGCTTTCTTGGGCTGAGCACTTTGGAGTTAAAATTAAATAGAGTCAGAAGGAAAAAAGATCACAAGACAAAATGCTTTTGGAAGAACAAGTCGCAAATCCTATGTCTATCCTCATGAAATGCAATGTTAAAATAACTTTCTCTTGGCCTCCATTCAGTCTGAGAGCCCAGGAACCAAACCCAGTGAGCATTCGAAACCTCTTTTCCTTTCTGTACTCTGAGTCAGTTCTGACCCTCCAGGTATGTTCTTTCATTTAAAATAGTGATTAAGGAGCTGTTCTGGAATTTGGGGTGTAAATGCACAGCGTCTGAGGACACAGCCCGAGGGCTCAGGTGGCCTAGTTTCAGTTCCGCCTTTGTGACTCTGGGGACGTTGTTGACCCTCTCTGAGCTTCGGCTTCCTTCTGGAGAGAAGTAAAGGTGATGGGGTTCTGGGTAGCCTTAGGTCCCAGGACTGGGCAGGAAGCTGCTGCCTCAGACACTGTTGAATGGGAACCACCTGACAACAGCCACAACCGAGCTAACTACCTGTCACAAATGACCTTAATCAAAACTCTGGAAGGCTTGGATACATGTGTAGCTGTAATTGATGCCACGGTTTGGAGGGGGACCTTGGGGTGGGAGGGAGATGGGGAGGGGGATGAGATTTTGGAAGTAAACAATGAAGGTGGTGGGAGGCAGCTCTAGAACTGGATATGATTACACTTCTCATTTTAAAGGCGATTTAATCAAGGGAGGAAAATGTCCTAAAATTGATTTTGGCCATGACTGTACAGTTCTTGATATGATTGAGCAATTTAATTGTATGACATGTGGATTACATGTCAATAAAACTGTTCAAAAAATCAAAACTTTGTTAAACCAAACTATTTTTTTCATTGATTTGTATCAAACATATTTGTACTCATGTTGCCTTCTTCATTTCCAAATATTTTCTACTTGAGCCTTTGGTATAAGCTCCTATTTCCCTCTCGTCCCCCCTTTTTAAAAAAAATTAAATAAATCTTTTTATTGGGACCACTGTGCTATTCTCGCCTGCGCCTGGTCTATACCTGGAGTGAGAGCCTTGGCACCATCCAGGGTGCTATCCTGGGTTATGTGCTACAATACAAATGTTTTTCATTGCCTGGGAATACTGAATCTTTTTTCCCCCCCTATAAGTGGGGCCAGTTACGTTTGTGAACCTATGCTCTTAACTAGTAGTTCTCAACCTTTCTAATACCACGACCCTTTAAGATAGTTCTTCATGTGGTGGTGACCTCCAACCATAAAATTATTTTTGTTGCTACTTCATAACTGTAATTTTTTTTACTGTTGTGAATGTAATGTGAATACCTGATATTTACAGATATTTGTTACAAATTGAATATAAAGCACAGTGATTAATCAAAAATGTAATTATGCATTATGAAATATTTATTTCTAATGACAAATAAATGAAACTTATTTGAAGCATGAAGCATGCTGCTTATCATGAAGCATGGTGTAGCATAGGTTATATAGTCTTCATGCCCGCTGCTCAAATGTGGGCGTTTCTGCCTATGAGCAGACCCTCCTAAAGATGGATAGAGGAGCTATTTCCTGATTCCTAAGCCCATTGGAAATAGGTTTTCCAGTGGTGTTAGGCAACCCCTGTGAAAGGGTCATTTGACCCACAGAGGGGTTTCGACCCACAGGTTGAGAACCGCTGCCCTAAATGAATCTCAAATCTCTCTCTTCCTCTTTCTCATGCACTCTAACTCTCTCACGCTACTTATCATACAGTCTTAATACGGAAAGTGTCAAGCGCTAAGTAAATTTCAGGGTGACTGCAAATATCTACATTAATCTATGTTTTGTAGTTGTGTTATTTCTAATCCTTGTCCTTCATCCTTCTTTCCATATTCCTTGTCTCCCCTAAAGTGGATCCATCCAGGGTTATCTGGTTATAATTAACACTGCAGAAAGCAAAACCTTCAAGCTTTGTAACTCCGTCAGCTATTATTATGCTCCAGCTGCTATTTTGCTGCTAATAATCACGACAGTGCTTCCCTGTGCCAGACATGGTTCTAAATGTGTTGTGTTTGTCAGTTAAGGTACACTTCACAAAGCCTCCATGGTCAACCATTCAACCTCCATTAGGTAAACATGACTCTCTCCATTTTAGGATTAGCAATTTCAGATTGCTAAGTAAATAATGTAACTGTGAAGGACGGCTTTTCTACTCCCCTAAACAGTTACGCTCCGAAACTCAAGGGGTAGTTCCACTTCGTCCTGTAGTGTCCCTGTGAGCCAGAATCCATGGCAGAGCGTGGGAGTGGTGGATTCACCCACAAAGTTAGCTGTTTGGTAGGGATTTGCATCCAGGCATTCTGGCTCCATTGTTCATACTCTTAATTCTGTGCCTTGGTGGATGGGATAGATTTCTTGCCTCTGTGAAACTTACAGTTTCTGAATATATATTGTTTCCTGTTTCATCAGTTTCTCCATTTACTAGACATTAAGACACTTCGCTTGACACAGAGCCCAAGAAGAATTTACTTTTAGGAGATGTTCTTTCAAAAGTCAGTCAGCCTCCCGCGTTGGCAGTAGAGGTAAAGGCTATAGTGCTGTAATAGCTCTTTTAAAGAAAGTTAACTGATCAGTATATGCATTTGTGCCTCTGTGGACCATTTGGCTTAGCCTGACTTTCTTCTCCACTTCCTACCAACATTTAGTGGCCTCATGTTCCGTGGTCCAGCAATTTTCTCTCACGGTCTTGTCTTGGTTATTGGAGGCCTCAAGAACAAGAGGCAAGCATCACCTATCACTATTTTAGCCAAAGATAGAGACCAGGTCAATTTGAGAAACTTCAGAATGTTTACACTCCCCACCCCCCAAGTTTTATTGCCACACAATTTACATATCGTAGAATTCAATAGTTAAATCGTTCAATCATATCAAAGAGAATTGTACAGTCATCGCACTTCAATCTTAGAGTACCCCCCCCCAACGGTTAAATCGCCTTTAAAATGAGTTGAGCAATCTCAATCAGTTCTAGTGCTCCCTCTCCCCTACATTATTACTCCCCCAATCCCCTTTCCCTCCCCATCACCCATCTCCTACCCCTGCGTTCCCTGTAACCTATCAATTGTTCTCATTATGCCCCCACTCCTTCTGTGCTTCACAACTAGGAAATCAAACAGAAAACAATAAAAAAAAAATTGCGCCTAGGTATTAAGGATAAAATCATAATAGTATGAAGACAAAAATACAAATAATGCAGGAAGTTTATTCTGAAGACTGAGACAGAAGGTAACAATGAAGTTGTTAACTTCCAAACTGCTTCCAAAATCCAGCTGAGACTAATCAAGTTATACACCTTCAACTATGTAACAAAAAGCCAGCTTAATAGTGGTTACAGGAAGTGGTGAATGGTTACAATGATCACAGAGTACAATGGATATTTTAAACAGTGTGTCAAAAAAAGTCAGGTTTTGCAATGATCGTAGGAAATTGTCTATACTCGCGTTTCTCCAGAGGGCAGCAGATCGACATCACCTGAAGCTTTGTGCACATTATCAAAATAGGGCGGTGCTGCTTTCTGTCCTTAATTGACCCATGCCCCTTGAGACCTCTGAATGGGGAATGGTGCTTTGTGCCTGGCTATTTATCATAATGGCTTTGCTAAGAACCTAAGCCTTCCTGAGTTAGAACACCCCTATTGATTGAGTTTAAAAGGAATTTTTACTGCGTAAATGCAAAGCTGTTGCAGACTTCTCATAAGTGAAATCTGGAACTAGGTTGTATTGCTAGTGTTTGGATTCAGAGCGGGCTTTCTACCCTCAGATCCCTGCAACAGGCACAGCCTCTCTGTCTTAGGCACCCCTGCTGGGATAGGTCTCTGACTCACTGGCTGACTGCTTTTCGCCTCAGGTGCCCCACACTTTCTCTCCTGGGGATTTTCCAGTGAATCTCCTAAATCTCTGGGTGTGAGAAACTGGCTCCCGCTTTCTGGGCATATGCCCAGCAGTTCTTGGAAGTGGGGCGTGGGGGTGGCTAGTCACATCCCTCCCTGAACCCTTTCCTGAGTGGGCTGGACTTGAGGAATACACTAGTGCATCTTACTGATCGTCCTGTGGACCTCCACGCCTCAAAGCCTCCAGCAGAGGAAGCCCCAAGGTATCCACCATGGTGCACCCCATTCCTTGGGTGTTCATCTTCTGTCCTCAGGCACTGCCTTCCCCCGGTCTCCTTCCAGACAAGACGCCAGCCCTCCTTTCCTCGGTTCTGTTTAGGGGGAACAGTCCTGGTGACCTGGCAAAGGGTGAAAATAATCCCTTAGACCTTTTCATCCAAGAAAGCCTGTCTTTGAAGTGTGAGACTCACAGATTTTGTCCACTAACGCCTGCAGCCTCTGTTCACAAGGCCGCCCCCCTTTGTCCATCTGCCCTTTTGGCCAGTCCTGCAGCCCCTTTCTCTTCGTTTGACCCTCCTCCTGTACTTTTCATGCAACGCAATGAGTTCATGTCCTGATTGCAAAGTGGAAACTGAGGCACACTCACTTGTTTGACCACTTCTGCACATTGTCTTTTCTCTTTTTAATTTGTGCTTTTGTGTTGGTAATTGGAAAACATCTAGACCAGTGGTTCTCCACCTTCCTTATGCCACGCCCCATTCACACAGTTCTTCTTGTGGACCCCCCCCTCCCCCCATAAAATTATTTTCATTGCTACTTCATAACTGCCCTTTTCCTATTGCTATGAATCGGGTGACCCCTGTGAAAGGGTTGTTCAGCCCCCAAAACGGTCGTGACCTGTACATTGGGAACTGCTGATCTAGACGAACTTGTCGATCACATCACAATCAAATCACGACAATTGCAATGACTGTCCCACTCCACCCCCAGCAACAAAGGAGCAAGGCCCCTGTGGCTGGATTTCTGAGACCACAGATCTCCACGGGAGCAGACGCCCCATCATCGACGGAGCGACCCATGCCTTTTGAGCCAGCAGCCTGCTGGCTACCCCACAGCCCCACCTGTATTTGAACTGAACATCGATTTGATTTGGGTTTTATAATGTATAAAAGCATGCATTTGAGGCCTTTGATATTTTAAATTGTATCTTACAGAAATAAAATCATCTGAAATGATTATTTACTAGCGCATCTACAGTACCTTCTTTTTTTTTTTTTTTTTTTTTTTT
>PVJH01010763.1:0-72117 GCA_004026705.1 Nesogale talazaci
TTTAATTTTATTATATTGTTTAGGTTGCATTTATTATGTCTTGGAAAAATTCAGTGCCATTATCACTTTAAGTTTTACTTCTTCCTTGTTTTTACTCTCATTTTCTAGAAACGTGAATACATATACATTGGTTTGCTCATTTTATCTCCAGTGCCCTCCCACCTCCCCTCAAAGTTTTCCTATCCCTGTCTTTCTTTTTGCTACATTCTGGATAGCTTTTTGGGTGTTATTTCCAGTTGGCTATTTCTCCTTTAAACTCAATATAGTGTGTTATTTCACCTATTCATTGACTTTTATTCATTATATTTTTATTCTTTGACTCTTAAAATTTTGATTTTTAAATGCTACTTTTGAAACTTGCATTATTCACATTTTTCTACTTGATCTTAATATGCATGTTGTGTATTTTAATTTATTTTTATCCTGGTAGTGTTTGGAAATCAAAACACTTAGTCATTTTTACCCTCCAGACATTGCATCATTGATGTTTTTTCCCCATGTCTATTATAGTGGCATAGTGGTTACTTGTTGGGCTGTTAACTGCAAGACCAGCAGTTCAAAACCACTAGAGTAGAGAAAGATGGGGCTCTTTAATTACTCTAAAATTTCAGTCTTGGAAACTCACCAGGCAGTTTTAACCCTTCCAATAGGGTCACTATAAGTTGGCATCAACTCAAAGGCTGTGAAGTTTGGTTTCTTTGGGGTTTTTAAATTTTATCTCTTAAATTACTTATTCTGAGTATATGTATCGTATGTGTCTGGATTTAAATTGTCTGATTCTAATGGGGATTGATTTTACATATGCCAATGTTCTGGAATCCTATTAATTCACCACTTCTTTAATTCCATGAAATTTAACATAGGGTAATTTCGAGCCCAAATACGTCAGCAGGAAGGCCTATGATTATAAATTTTGAAAGAAGATTTTTTATTCACCCAAACACCACATTAAAGCAAAAAAACCCCTCTCATAGTTCTTCCATAAAGTGGATGTTTTTTTAAATGTTCACGCTCATTGAGTCTATGGACTTCAAGAGTCTAAAATATCCTATTTTCAAACTTTCTCCCTTCCCCTGTGGTCTTATATCTTTTTTCCAGTCTCCTTTCCTACTCATAAAATTCAAGTCTAGCAAGTTTATCTATGTACATTTGTCCAGGTTGTTGTGCAATGTGTAATAGCAATGGCATATATGGCAAAACTCCCAGACCATATGTAAATCTGAAACAATTTTACACTCTTAATTCCCTCTTCAATCCTGAACCCTGAGAGAATTTCTGAAACCCTCTCATTCACCAACAAGAAGCTCCCTAACCCTGAAAAATCAACCAAGTGTTTTTGGGGGTGTGGGTGTCATTGATGACGTAAGCCAGGACTTTAAAAAATATTAAGAGAGCAGGGGAGGGAGGGACCCTAGAAATGGATTTTGAAGCTTGGGCAGGTGCTCTCAGCAGGGATCCAATGAGATATTATCAGCACAGATCCTGGGATAAGGTGATGTCTTCCACTTTCACATAATGGCAACTTTTGATAGATGATCTGGTCTTTGGATTCTGACCATGCCAGTAACTGAGAAGTGGGTGTAATTTTAGATTTTAAAAATGAGAATCTCAGTAATTAATGAGGGATTTATAGCATAGCCATGGAATAGCGATTTATTACAAATATATCGATGATCTTCAAATTGACCTGTAGATGTGATGGGAAGTGGTTTTGACATATTCCTTGTCTAGTACTCTGCCGTTCATTGTGATGGGATTCATTACATGGGATCCATATAGCTAATGAATATAATGTTACCAGGATAATGGTATATCACTTTGATCATTAAAGTATAAAAGACTGTGGCATTTTTCTTACCAGAGGTTTCACTTGTTCCCTCTCTTCTTACCTCCTCAGCCTCTCTGGGTAGCACTAGTCTAGTCTAAATGTTGACCCAAGGAAGCCACCCAGCAGGTACCTGGGTCTCTACTTACAAAAGGTCACACACACCACTTTGAAAAAGTGAAGGAAACAATTTTATTCTGGGTAATTGGGGTCACCATAAGTCAGAATCGATGAAAGGGTAACTAGCTAACAACAACAACATTGCCTTCTCAGCTTTTGTGATTTGCTGGAACAATCTGTTAAATTGAAGGAGCCCATATGGCATACAATGAAGGGCACCCTCTAGACAACCACCAGTGAGGAGGCAACCCCTGCCAACAGGCACAGGAGCAGAATTGAAAGTCAATTCTTTTGCATTTGAGCCTTGAAGTGACTCCCACTCCAGCTGACACCTTCAGTGCAGTTTTTGAGAGACTCCGAAACAGAAGGCCTCACTCAGCCATCCTCAAATTCAGGAAAGTATGAGTATAATTTAAAACCAGAATAAGATATCCCTGCACATCTTCCTACATGACTAAAATAAATACATAATTGGTGAGCATATAAAGCAATTGAAACTGTCATACACTGCTGGTGGGAGCATAAATTATTGCCACAATTTTGGAAAAATTTTTAACAGCATATAGTAGAGGAAGCATAGGCATATTTCATGATCCCTGAATGCTACTTCAAATGTATTTATGCAAAATTAAAATTATATGCATGTTCATTAAAACATATGTACCAAAACTGATCACAAAATTATTCAAGAAGGGCTAACATTGCAAGTCTACTCAAATACTCATCAGTAAAATGAAATGTTTTTATAATCACTGTGTAGAATATTTGTTCAGCAATGTGTATATACAAATTACAACCACTTGAAATATCAGTGATTTTTAAAAAGGGGAAATAGAAATATTCCTGTATAACTTAATAATAACAAGTTTCTTCACAGGAAATATGAATCTACTGTGTTAAAAGTAAGGCCAGCAGCTGTCAACGAGGCCTTGATTTCAGGAAAGAAGCAGAGTGGGCATGTAGAAAGTTGGTTATGCAGTTGTGCTCAATTTGTAAAAAAAATCACCAAGTTATCTGATAGATAGTTGTATACATTTCTATATAGATAATAGAAATATAACTGGGAATCAATTTAATAAAACGTTCTACTTCCAAAGTTATCAGAAAGTCTCCATCATAGTAACACATCATGATTGGTCCTGTAGTGTAAATCTGTTTCCATCAGAAAATAATCAGCTTCTCTTCCAAGGAGACAGTGTTTTATTTATTTTGCATTTTTCAGGATACTTAGAACATGGCCTGGTATTCAATAACTGAAGAAAGGTATTGATTTGCCAATGTCATTGTTGAAAAGTAATTGTGCCAGTGTCAAAAGAACAGAAAGGTTGGCAGAGACCAAGGTGGGGGGGGCCAAGAGATATGAAAATAATATTAATTTTTAATGTATCAAGGGTTCATGAAGATGGGAGGGTAAGAGAGGGAGGGAAAACTGAGGAGCTGATACCATACGCTCAACTAGAAAGAAAATATTTTGTAAAAAGACATGGATAGTCCCTCCTCCCTGCAGAAGAATTTACCTCAGGGGACAGCACTGCACTACACCTTAGGGATAGAGGCATGTCTGATCAGAGCACACAGGGGCAAATGATGGGAGAGGAACAGAGAGTGGAGCACATCTTGGCCCACAAAGCCATGAAGGTGATATCTCTTCTCAGAGCAGCCAATGCACAGCGAGAATCATAGGGTTGGCCCCATCGGAGACACATCTCTCACTGACCCATAACCCTACAGGGAACAACAACCCAATAGTCTTACAATGGAGACACACTGCAAGAATTGCACCCGATCTGACCCCACCACACAGAGGCAAAACAGAACAGTAAGGGGAGCAGAACAAAGAAGTCCAGAGAAAATACCAAAAATAGACTTTGGGGCCAGGACATGGTACCCCATCAACTCAATTGAAAAACACTCCTAAAGATCAACAAACGGACCTATACATAGGATTCTCTCTCTCTCTCTCTCTCTCTTCTCTCTCTCTCTCTCTCTCTCTCTCTCTCTCTCTCTCTCTCTCTCTCTCTCTGTCATTAGTTTTTGTTGCTTTCTTTTGCTCCATCTTGTTTTTGTGCATTTTATTGACTCCACCGGTTTATCTAGACAAGATAGGCAGGATAAACAATCTTGAGAAAACAATGGAAACAACAGTGACAGAGGGACATGAAAAAGGAGAAGGCAGGGGGAAAGAAAGTGGGTGTTAACAAACCAAGGGGAAAAATAAGTGGTCCAAAATTGATGGCAAAGACAGTCTAGGAAGCCTGGTAAGGCTTGATCAAGGGCAATGTAACTGAGAGGGATTACTGAAACCCAAATGAAGGCTGAGCATGATAGTAGGACAAGAGGAAAGTAAAAGGACATAGAGGAAAGAACTAGGAGGCAAAGGGCATTTATAGATGTCTAAATAAAGATATATATATATATATATATATGCTACTATATTGACAAATGACAATGGGGACATACATCTATATTCATATATTTATAGGTTTAATATTAAAGTAGCGGATGGACTTTGGGTCTCTACTCAAGTACTACCTCAATGCAGGAAGGCTTTGTATTAAACTGGCATTCCATGATGCTCTCCTTCCTGACACAATTGCTGAAGACAAAACGGGTGCATAAATAAGTGTGGTGAAGAAAGCTGATGGTGCCCAGCTATGAAAAGATATAGAAGCTGGAGTCAGAAAGACTTGAAGATAAACAAGCAGCCATCTAATTGAGAAGAACAAAGCCCGCGTGGAAGAAGCCCAGCAGCCTGTGTGATCATGAGGTGTCCATGGGATCAGGTAGCAGACACCAAAAAACAAGAACATCATATTATTGTGAATGAGGGGGAATGCAAAGAGGAGACCCAAAACCCATCTGTAGGCAATTGTATATACCCTTACAGAAGGGTCACAGGGAGGAGACTAGCCAGGGTGCAGTATAGCAACAGTGAAACATACAACTTTGCTCTAGCTCTTTAATACTTCTTTCCACCACCCCCACTATCAAGATCTCAATTCTACCTTACAAATCTGGCTAGACCAGAGAATGAACGCAGGTACAGATAAGAATTGGAAGCACAGGGAATCCAGGAAAGATAAACTCCTCAGAACCAATAATGAGAGTGGTGATACTAGAAAGGGAAAGGGAAGGTAGACTGGAAGGGGAATCTGATCACAAGGATCTACATATAACCCTCTCCCTGGGGGATAAACAACAGAAAAGTGAGTGAAGAGAGATGTCAGACTGTGTAAGACATGACAAAATAATAATAATTCATAAGTTATCAAGGGTTCATGAGGGAGGCGGAGCAGGGATGGAGGGGAAAAATGAGAAGCTGATACCAGGGGCTGAAGCAGAAAGAAAACATTTTGAGAATGAAGATGGCAACAAATGTACCAATGTTCTAGACACAATGAATGGATATATGGATTATGATAAGAGATATATGTATCTCCAATAAAATGTTTTTTTTTCATTAGAAAGTAAAACAAAGCAAAAAATGATGGCAACATATGTACAAAACTGCTAAACTCAAGAGATGTATGAATTATAAGATCCCCCAATGAAATGATTTATATAAAAAAATTGTTAAGGTTGCACACTGCAATGGGCTATCTGATCTCTGCTGCTTCCATGTGCATTAATTGTGCATCAAAACAAGACTAATCCTTAACAACTTCAGTCTTCTCAACTCTCATGATGGTTCAAGGAGCCCTAGTGGCATATTGGTTATGCATTTGAGTGTCATCTACAAGGTCAGCAGTTAAAAACCACCATCTATTCTTCAATAAAGAGGTCTTTCTATTCCTTAAGTGCAATCCTCTCAGAAACCCACAGGGACAGTCCTATCTTGTCCCCTAGAGTCACTATGAGTTGATATCAACTCAATGGCAGTGAGTTTGATTTGGTTATTTTTGGTTTACCTCATGGTCTAATAACGAAGACTTAAGTTTCTTTTTTTTTTTAATCATTTTATTGGGGGCTCATACATCATTTCTCATAATACATAAATACACATATTGTGCCACGCTTCTTCACATGCCTGCAGCTTTCATCGTTCTCTGAACCTCCACCTTTCCATCCGAGCCTCTGACCTCAGCCTCCCATCCCTTCCTCTCCATTCCTTCTCCCCACTCCCCTACTAACTCTCAATACTCCATAAATTATTATCTTATCATAACTTACACTGCTCGATGTCTCCCCTTGCCCTCTCCTCCAGTGTCTGTTCCCCCAGTAGGGGGTTATATATAGATCTCTGAAGTTGCCTCCCCCTCTCTACCCTACTTTTCCTCTACCCATCCAATAGCTTCACTCCTACTACTGGTCCCAAGGGGTTCATCCATCCTGTGTTCCCCACGTTTCCGTTTCTCGTCTCCACAGTAGTGTAGAACTGGGACCATGCCAGTTGGAGGGAGGAAGCCTTCAGGAACTAGAGGAAAGTTGTATGCTTCATTGCCACCTCACTGAGCCTCACTAGCCTGTCTCCTCCCCACGACTCCCCTGTGTGAGTGTTCAATTACCCACAGGTGGGCCTTGGGACCCCACTCCGCTCTCCCCCCATTCACAGGGATGTGGTTCTTGTTCTTTGATGTTTGATATCTGCTTCCTTCAGCTTCCTGTGATCACACTTGCTAGTGTTTTTCTTCCATGTGGGCTTTGCTGCTTCTGGGCTAGATGGCCATCCATTCACCCTCAAGCCTTCGTGATCCCAGGTGCTTTATCATTTGGTTTTTGGGTGCCATCAGATTTCTCCTCTCTGTCTGCATCTGTTCCCTTCTGACTTCAATGATCTTGTCGGGAGGGTTGGCACACAACAATATGATTTTTGTTCTTTGATGCCTGATATCTGGTCTTTCTACATCTCATGGTCATACAGGCTGGTGTGCATCTTCTAAGGTGGGCTTTGTTGTTCCTGGTCCATATAACCTTTTGTTCACCCTCAAACTTTTAAGTCCTCAGATGTCATATCTTTTGATAGCCGGGTACGATCAGCCACTCTTGCTCAATCCCCACATGTCCTCAGTGGTCATCTCATGAGAGATCACTCACAGTGATATGATTTTTCCTGTTTGCTGTCTGAAGTCTGGTCCTTTTGACACCTTGTGGCCACTTCTTCCCTGTGGATTTGGATACCTCTCAGCTAGATGGGTATTTTGTTTATCTTCAGACTTTGAGACCCCAGACTCCCTATCTTTTGGTAGTTGGGTACCATGGGTTTTCTTCACCACATTTGCTTATGAACCTATTTGACCTCAGTGATCGCATTGGGCCAGTGAGCATTCTGAAATGCCAAATTAGTAGAACAAAGTGTTTTTGCCTTGAGGGAGAGTGCCTGGGTAGGGGTCAAAGGTCCATCTTCTATCTCAGTATCAAACATATAAATATATCAATCAGGATTTGTTCCTTCATTATAATATGTGCTTATATTTACATATGTACATGTCTGTGTTTAGACCTCTGCAAGTGCCCTTTGCCTTCTAGTTCCTTCCTCTATTTCCTTCTGCCTTCCTTCCATCCTACTATCATATTTGGCCATCATTTGGGTTTCAGTACTTCCTCTCTATTACATTACCCTTACTTCGGCCCCACCAGGCCTTCCACATCCTCCCCACCACCAACTGCAGACCACCCATTATTCCCCCCATCCCCAAGTCTGTCCAGGTCCCCCTTCTTCTACCTTCTCCTGTGTCCCCTCCATGTCCCCCGTGTCTCCATCCAGTAGTCCAACCAGTAGTGCTCCTTTCTTGATTAGATCCATTTGGGGGGCTTAGCCCACATTTCTTTCCCACCATATGACCCCTGAAATGTCCTCTGTCATTGTCTGCTTCCATAGGGAGACCATATGTCAGGTCCTGTTGTTATTTTCCCTGTGCCCCCTGTGGCATAGGTTTCTGCAAGGACGTCATGGGCAGGACTCTGGTCATAGTGGGGACTGGACCATCTTGCTTTCTCATGACTTAGGTTTCTTTACACTAAGTAGTAATTCATATTGAAGGCTGCAATCCCTGATCTTCATCAGCAAGTGCTTCAAGTCCTTTATATTTTCAGCAACAATGATTTTTCATCTGATATGGAAAATTGTTAAAAGCCTTCCTCCAATCCTGATGCCCTATTCTTCATATCACACAGCTTTTCTTATTATTTGCTCAACACACAGATTGATTAAGTATGGACACAGCTATGAGGCACACCTTTCTGAATTTTTAACATATTTGGTATTCCCTAGTTGTGTTCCTACAATTTCTTCTTGATCCATGTACAGGTTCAGCATGAGCAGAGTGAAGTGTTCTTGAATTCTCATTCTTCTCAAGGCTATCCATAGTTTGTTATGATCCACACATTATTCCTGGTTAAAGCAACAACTATAAAAACTTGAACATTACAACACCATCATGACCTATACCTTGTCAGAATTGTAATTACAGAAACATTGAGTGGGTGCCAGATTCCATTTACAGACCAAGGGAAAAGATTTTTGGAGGATGTTCAGTATCAGAATCAGTATTTCAGTGAGGGATGCTGTGAGCTGAGACTAGGAATTCCACGGAAGAGTTCAAAGACTCTCATAAGAACTAGAAGTTTGGAACACAGAAACTAAATCCCAAAACCCACCTCTATAAAGTCATTTTCAATTCATAGCAACTCTATATAGGATTTCTGAGGCTAAATCTTTAGGAGGGCAGATACACTTGACTGTCTCCTTTGGAGCAAATGACAGGTTTAAACTACAAATCTTAGAGCTAGTAGTCCACCATTTATCTGACAGCATCAATGGGGCTCCTTAGAAAATAGCTGGGCATAGACAATTCTGTGTTGAGTCTTTTTCAGCAAGTCAGACTGAATGGCATGCTACCCCCTAGAGCTTGAACCACTTAGAGTTATTTCTACTTAGAATATCTCCTCCTAACCCCACAGTTTCTGTCTCAGAGGACACATCTTTAGCATTACTGAAACAGAGATGAGCATACGAGTATGAATTTTAACCTTCATGAATGAATGAATCCATTTTGGGGTGAGTTAGTTAGTTAGTTAGTTAGTTAGCTAGTTAGTTTCAATTAAATGCTAACATAGTGTCAAGAGAGTGTTTGGTTATCTCCCTCAACAATTTCCAGCAGAGGCATTCCAAGTTCCAAAAAGAATTTTGTAACAAGATGGATATTATAAATTTACAATATGATATATAAATACTCACAAAGTCATTGATCTGATCAGTACAGTTTCACTTAATATTCTTAGCAATCACTTGTTATGATAGTTCTGAACCATAAAGAAAAGAATGAGTTATACTAAAACAATGTACTTGGCTGATTAAAGTCAAGAATCATTGAATCAGATAGAATATTGTTATATTTAAATAATGTAGACTATCTTGATTGAGCATTGGTAAAGGACAATTTTTCATATGTGTAAGAACACTGAGGGAAGGTAACAATGCTACTGGAAAAAAACAAGTGGGTCTGGGAACATAAATGCTATCAGTATTCTCTCTCTCTTTCTTGCATTTTTACCAACTTTCCATTTTCCTCTCTCAGGTCTAAATTTAATAGTCCTTAAATTTCTTAACTCCACAATCAGTGAAGAGAATCATTGTCCATAGTCCAATTTTTTACGTTCCTGAGAAGAACTCTGACTTGTGTCACACATAAACACAAAAACACACACACACACACAAAAAAACTATGAAGAGAGAGAAATTGAATGTTGGAAGACTGTTAAAGGGTTTTGAATAGAAAAACAGATCCTCAAACCAAAGAGAGCTCTGTGCTTGAATTTACTTATTTGGAGAAATTAGAGGATAGGAATAAGTGTTTCTGATTAACTACCTTCAAACTTGAGACTGATTGGAATAAAATGCAGAATAAAAAAATTATCTTCATTATCTTGTGTTACTTTAACAGAAATACTACAAATTGATGACTTAACAAATCTCTTCTCTCATAGAAGGCTAAAAGTCTGAATTCGGGGCCCTAGCTTTAGAGAAAGTGTGTTTTGTTCTCTCAGCTCTGCAGGAGAGTATTTCTCTCCTTTCAACATATGCCCTGTGGCCCTTAACCATCTCCAGGTGGTTTAGCATCAAATTAGCCTTGGGTTTTGTAGGTTCTTAGAGTATGAATCCTGGATACAAAGGACATGTTCTGCTCCTGGGTCTTCTTTCATAGTGGAAGTTAGGTCTCCCTCTCCTGTAATTATCTATACTTTTATGTCTTCTAAGATGAAATGGAGTATATCAAACTCAAGAGAGATTTCTCTTACTTTGGATTGTGATGTGAGTAAGAGTTTTGCATCCCACCTTAATTCCCTTAAATTTGACTGGCTGGTGTCATTACATCACATCATGGTGCTAACTACATCATTACATTGAGAAACTTGGGTCAATCAAATTGGCACATATTAGTAGAAGGGATGCAATTCAATCCATGGCAGAGCTGTAAGCTACCTGCTTACTTTTCCAGTGAAGCTGAATTGATGAAGACAAGCAGTTAATATATGCTTTTAGGAACTGGCTAGCAGGATGGAGGTGCCTCATTTCTTCACTTTTTTAAAGGATGCATACTACTCCATTATATGTTTGTGCATACCAGAGCTTTTAATCCATTTGTCTATTGATGGAAAATTCATTGTTTCTAAATATTTGCAATTATGAGCTGTATAGCAATGAACATTGGAGATCCAATGTCTGCTTGTGGCCCATTTCATATTTCTGTGTATGTGCTCAGTATTGCAATTGCTGGGTTGTAAGGTAACTTGATGTCCATCTGTTTTAGGTGTTGCCAAATTGCTCTCCATAGTGGCTGGGTGTATCTACAAGACCACCAGCAGTCAATGAGAGTTTCTATCTCACCACATGCTCTCCAACATCTGTTGATTTCTGTTTTATTGAACTGGGATACCCTAGAGGATGTTATGTGGATCTCCTGGGTGTTTTGGTTTGCATTTTCCATATAGCTAAGAATTGTGAACATTTTCTCATACATTTATTGGCCATTCAGGTTCTTCCTTTGTGAATCTTCTGTTCAAGCTTTTTGCCAACCTCCTCAGTGGATTATTCCTTTTTTTCTTATTGTAAGGTTGCAGAGTACCATAAATTTTAGAAATAGGACCTCTGATATGTTATCACTAAATATTTTTTTCTAGTTTGTGGACTTTCTCATTACTCTCTTAGTGAAGTCTTTCTGTGCACGCAAGTGTCCTATCTGTAGTATGTTACACATGTCTATGTTCTCTTCCTCTGGATGAGTATCCATTTGTGCTGATAGCCCAGGTATTCCCTGCATTAAAGTTCTTAGCTTTGTCCCTATTTTTTTATTGAAGATCCTGATAGTTTGGAGTTTTATCTCGAGGTCTGTGATCCACCTTGAACTTGTCTCTGTGTACAGGTGAAGTAAAGGAATTGGTTCATGCTTCTGCAAGTCCATTCTGGGTTTTTTTTTGTACTCATGCTCTGTAGTTTTCCTTGTATATATCTTTTGTTTTTTCAGTTAGGCATATGCCTATATATTCCCACTTATTCTTGGCAATTGTGAAAGTTAATAAATTTATTTTTATCCCCTGTAATCCTTTTAGTTATATAAAGCATTGCAATTTACTTCTTCTCGTTGGTATTATATCCTGGCACTCATCCATTTTCCTTTATTACTTTCAGCAACCCTATTGTGGAGTCTTTAGGATTCTCAATATATGCAATCATATCATCAGGAAATCATGATAATTTCACTTCTTCTTTCTCCAGATGTATACCTTTTATGTCCTTCCATTGCCTTATATTGTTAACTAGGACCTCCAGGACTATGTTGAATTAAAGTGGGAACAAGAACCATCCTTGGCTGGTTCCCTTCTCCTTTGGGAAACTTTTTGTCTTTTTCTCCATTTATTGTAACACTGGCTGTTGGATTTTCATATATAAATTTAATTATATTAAGGTAATTTCCTTTGGGAAATTTCCTAATTAGGAATTTCCTATCCTAATTTCCTAATTTCCTATCATGAGTGCTTTAATTAGAAGTAGGTGTTGAATGTTGTCAAGTGCTTTTTCAGCATCTATTGATGTTATCATGTGGTTCTTGTTTTTTCCTTCTCAATGTGGTGGTTAATGCTCATGGATTTTCGAATGTTGAACCAACCCTGCATCCCTGGTATGAATCTCACCTAGTCATGTTGGATCATTCATTTAATATGCTTATGTATTCTATTCATCAAGATTTTGTTAAGTATTTTTGCATCTATTTTCATTAGAGATATCAGCCTGTGCTTCTCTATTCTGGTTGTAACCTTATCTGATAGGGGTTTCAAGTATTAAACTAGCTTCATAGAATATGTTTGGGAGTTTATCATCCTTTTCTACGTTCTGGAAGAGCTTGTGTAGCCCTGGTATCAGCTCTTACCCAAATACTTGGTATAATTCTCCTGTGAAGGCATCTGGGGTAGGATTTCTTTTTAGTTGGGAGTTCCTTGATCACCTTATCTATTTCCTCTTTTGCTATGGATCTATTCAATTTCTTGATATCTAGGTGGGATAAACTAGGGAGGATTTGTTTTCCCAGGTATTTGTCCATGCCTTCCAACTTGTTCTATTCCTTGGAGTACTGTCCTTCATCGCACTATGTAATTAGCCTTTCATTTTTTAAGTCATTTTATTGAGACTCATGCAACTCATCACAATCTATACATGTATCCATTGTATACCAAACACTTTTGTACATTTGTTGCTCTCATCATTCTCAAAAAATTTGCTTTCTACTTAAGCTCTTGGTATTAACACTTCATTTTTGCCCCTCCCTCATAAACCCTTGATAATTTATAAATTATTATAATTTTGTCATATCTTACACTACGTCTACACAGTATCTTAGAGATATCTACACGATGTCTCCCTTCACTGACTTCCCTTGTGTTCATACCCTAGGAGGAAATTATATGTAGAGCCTTATCATCAATTCCCCCTTTCTATGCCACCTTCCCTCCATCCTCCTGGTATCCCCACTCCCACCACTGGTCCTGTAGGGATCATCTGTTTAATTTCATTAGGGTCCTTTGTAATTTCCTGTTTCATTCCTAAACCTGGATATTGAAGTTTGCTCCTACTTATCTTTTGTTAGGTTTCACGCCAGCCTGTTGATCTGCTTATCTTTTTGAAGAACCAGCTATTTATTGAGGTAATTTTCTCCATCATTCTTTTATTTTCCCACTCATTTAACTCCACCCTGATTTTTATAGTTTCTCTTCTTTTGCTATTAGAAGGATTATTCTGTTCACTCTGTTCCAAATGCTGAAGATTTTTGAGTGTGTACCCACCTTAAGTCTCGCTTCCTTCTTTATGCACACATTTATTACTATCAAGCATCTTTTTCTAGCTGACTTTGTTGTAACCTATAGATTTTGCTATGTTGTATTCTCATGCTCATTCTAGAAACTTTCTGGTTTTGCCTCCAATTTGGGTCAATACTTTCTTTGTTTGAAGAGGTAGATTATTCTCCCTTCATGTATTTCCCCTTGTTTTTGTTTGTTTGTTTTTGTCTTTCTTTTGTTGATATCCAGCATTAGGACATAGTGGAAAGTCTGAGGGGCCTCTATATGTTTAAACTTGCTCAAATTTGACTTGTATCACATAATATGGCCTATTTAAAAGAAATGAGTCATGTGTAAAAGGAAAAACTGTGAATTTTTTGCAGTTGGATGGAGAGTTCTGTTTATGTCTATCAGGTTGAGTTGTCCACTTATGGAGTTTAATTCTGTAACCTCCTTGTTGTATCTTTTTTGGAGAGCAGTATATGAAAGTCTCCTACTATGATTATTGATCTTTAGATTTCTTTTTACATCTTTAGGAGGATTTGATTGATGAATTCCATGGGTCTCTTGTGGGGCTCATATATATTTATTATGTTTTTTTGCTCATGGTCTACTAGTCCCTTAAGCATTAGCTAATGCTTATACTTATCTCTTGTTATACCCTGTACCTCGAAATAGATTTTGTTCCAAATTAGAATGGAGGCTCCTACTTTTTTTAGATTGCCACTAGGCTGATATACTTTCTGCCAACCTTTGATTCTCAACCTCTTTTTGCCTGTGAGCTTGAGATGTGTTTCTTGTGGTCAACACATTGCTGGGTTTTGTTTCCTGATACAGTCTGAGAGCCTTTTATTTTAATGGGGAAATTCAAACCATTGATGCTCAGGGTTATTACATCCATCTATGGATTCTTTGCTGTCATCTCATACCTTTTGTGATAAACCTTTACATCCCTCCCTCCACAGCAATATGTTATGTATTTGTGGGAGAATTCATTCTTGCGTGTTTTCCTCATTGGGACAAAGATGTATTGGGCATTGCTTTCAGCGCTCTGGCTTTTGGAGAGCTGCACTATGCGGGGATCTAATGTCTGTACTCTGTGTTGGATGTTTGTTTTCTGATCAAAGTGAGTTGAAAAGTAATATTTGTAGTGCTATTTCGTTGTTGTTGCTGTTGTTGCTGTTGCTGTTGATGATGATGATGTTGTTGTTGCTGGTTTTAATGTATTCTCTATATTTTCCCTGATCTGGGGAGCCCTTGCTGCTCCATCTATTTGGATAGAGACTTTGTTGAGACATAGAATCCTTGGGTTGCATTCCTCTCCTTCAAATTTAGGAAGAATGCCATTCCATTCTTTCTTATTCTTCATGATTTCTGCTGATAAATCTAAGCATATATTTTTAAGCATATTTTATCTGATTATCCTGATAGGTAATCTTATCTCTAGCTGCTCCTATGATTTTCTCCTTTTCCTCAAAATTGGATAATTGGACTACTACATGCCTTTGTGTATCTTTCTAGGGGTTCAGTGTCATTGGTGTATGCTCCCTTCCTGAATGATGTGATGGTCTGATTCTCCATTAAATTGGGAAGTTTTCTTCCAAGAATTCCCTCACTATTTTGGTTGTTGATTTTTTCCCGTATATCTTGCTCCGGCAACCCAATTTTTCTAATAGCGTTCCTCTTCACATTTCTCAGGTTTTCATCAACTTCTTTGATTATCTTGTTTGATTGTCTTTCATATTTGTTGAATTCTACTTGGCTATCTTCTTGATTACTGATACGATTCTCTGCCTCTTCCAGTCTGGCAGTATTGTCTTTTACTATTTGCTCTGTTGCTGCTGCTGCCTTTTCCTTTAACTCTTCCATTTCCTTTTGCTAGACAGATTCTATCCTCTCTATTTTTGTCATCCTTTTCTTTGTATTGATTACCTCATATCCTGTATGACTCAAAGCAGCATGCTAAAAATTTCTGTTGTGGCTCAAACTCTGTCTCTTCAATGCACATTGCTAGGTTCAGCACATTGCTCCTCAGACATTGTATTCTATTCCTCTTGCTTTCTTGTAATGACTGCTGATTTAGGTTATCTGTATGACATTTTGGTGGAGCTTGATATCATTTTCCTGGGAGTCTAGGAGCCCTGTGAATTCTTTATCAGAGGCTAGTACAGATGATTCTAAGAACTACGTAGAACCAGTTTTTTCGCAGGTTCAAACTGGGTCTCTATTTCACTGGGGTTGACTCTCCAAAAAGAATGCACTGCTGGATCTTGCTGCAGCTATAGCTCATTGGGGTTTTGCTTTCCCCCTGGGTGTCTGGATTCTGTATTTGAGAGATAGTTCAGGTGGTCCTCTCAGGTGGCGTGGGTGGGATGATCTTAGGCAGGAGGGGTGTAGCTGGGCAGGCTGTTTACATGGGCAGTACCAGGTCAGGGTCCACAAAGTGTGCATGGCACAGGGTTCCTGCATGAGGAATCTGCATGACCCGGGTGTGCTAGTGGGTGAGTTCCTGTGGTACAACACTGGGGTGCAGGCCATTGGCAGCAAGAGTGGAGGATGGGGTCAAAACCTTGAGCCAAGAAGCAGTGACAGTTGGAAGAGGGTGTGACCATGAGCCATGAAGCAGGGGTTGGGGGGTAAGGGGAAAGGGACCTGCAAACTGTAAACCAATGATGGCAGGCAGGGGTGTGGGTCTGAGTGGGTGTGCCCAGGGACTCAGCAGAGCACACAAGAGAGGCAGTGTGGGATAATGATGCAAGCAAGGTCTGCCCATGTGCTGGTACAGATCCCTGGGGCACCATCAGGTCCCACTGCATGCTCTGAACACCCTCTCAATTCCTCAGTCTCCCTATCTCCCAAACCAAAAATTGTCCTCGGAGGTCCTGATGCAGTTATCTCCACCTCAAGGCCATCTTCCCAGAAGTCCTCTGATTCTCTCATTTAAAATAGTTGATCTCAGACTGTTTCAGCTCACTAAAACCTAGGCTATCAATATCTATGAATTTCATTTTTAATGACTTCCAATGTTCTTAGATTCATAGTTTTTACATTCCACTTTCCAATTACCAGTGGATGTTTATAGTTTTTCTTCTTATCCTGACTTGTGCCCTATCAGCAATTGAAGGTTTTGAAAGCTTTGATTCATCCACATCATTATGATTGACTCACTTTGATAAGGCAGTGCTTTTCTAGCAGTGTTTTGAGTGCTTTCTGACCTGAGGGGCTCATCTTCTGGCCCAATGTTTTACTGTCATTCATACATTGTTGAGTGACTAATCACTTAGTATTGGTGATCCTGTTCCTTCATCATAACCTGTTCCTAGTCTGGAAGCCACCCTGAAATCTGCTTACCTTGGGTGACAGTATTGTATTTGAAATATGATGACATAGCATCTAGCACCATAGTAACACAAAAGCCACCGCAGTATAGCAAACTGACAGAAAAATGGTTCCTATGGATGATAGCAGTTAGAGGCCAAGAACAGCATTTCTTTATAAGCAGCATCTTCTACTTAGTATTCTCAGATTTTCTTTGGACTCTTTGCCTTTCTTTGTGATACTACTCATCCACAGTAAAGTTCATTCTAATTCATGCTAATCCCATGTGTTACAGAGAAGAAATATTCCATAACATGCTCCCTGAGTGTTCTTGACTACAATTTTAACCCAAGTCTGCTAGCCCTATACTAACCCTGAGGTTAACAGTCAAGTGCTTTGGCACCACCAATAAACCTTTCTCTTCCAGGAATGATCATAGTATCCCTTTACTCAGTCTCCACCATACTTGCTACATGTTAATATCTTATTTCTTGGGGTTTGCCACATCCTAATTTTTATAGTATTGCATATGTGTTTCTTATTTCCTGTACTGACTCATAAGTTGTTTGAAAACAAATATTTTAACTTCTCAGGAAAATTTTTGCACATAATAGCAAGCCTCCTCACCTCCCCAAAAATAGGTTTGATAAGTAAAGGAAAGAATAGCAAAATCTTTTCTTGTGATACATTTTAAACAATGACTAAGAGTTCAATATTTTTAAATCTCAAAAAGGCTATAAACAATCATTAATGAGTAACCTGTTAATGCAATAGTCCCATTTAAACCATATTTAGTTTTGAACAAATCCTAGGATTTCTATGCAAGTGTAACAATCTAATTGAATGATAAATTAACTTGACCAAACAAACAAAATGAAAATACCAAAACAAAACAATGTTATTTCTAAGCAGTGACTTCCATAGTCTTTTACAGAACTATATTTTAGAAAAACTGGACATCTTTTACTACATATTTGGAATGCTGTTAATATAAAAAGTACCTTCAGAATGCTTCTTGGAGGCAAGAATGGCAAGTCTTCATCTCACATCCATTGGGCATGTCCCTGGAAGAAGACATCATGCTAGGTAAACAGAGGGGAAGCAAACATGAGAACAATCCTCAACAAGATGGATTGACACAGTGGCTACAACAATGGGCCAAAACAACAGGATACTTGTGAGGATTGCACAGAACTGTGAAGTGTTTCATTCTGGTATATATGCGCCCAAATGTCACTGCCAGTGGAACTGACTTGTTGGTATCGAAGAACACTAATATCAGTAGTCAATATCATGATTTCTCAATAAAGCCGGGCTTTATTTTCATTCACATTCTAACAATTGACATGCCTGGGAAACATTATGATAAATGAACATATTTGGTTAAATCTTTAAGATCAAAAATAGGTGCACATGGGCGTGTTTTAATAGTGGTATTCAATAATTTTTAAAAATGCTTTTCCAAAGTAACTTCCATATGGGACTCCACACAACTTGACAATCTCATTATTCAACTCATTATTGAATATCTATCTATGCTATTATTATAATTTTTGATTCTATATGTTCTTAATTTTAGAATTAATGCATATCCATTGAAACCCACTTGTTGAAACTTAGGAAAGATAAAAAACAGATTAAATTGATGAACCTCACCTGAGCAACCTCAGCACCAATTAGTGTGTTCTGAAATATGGTCACATTTTTTAACTGCCCTAAATGTGTCCAGGTTTAAATTATGAAGGCAAGCAAACATTTTCTATAATGCCTGAGATATAGTAGGAGTAACTAATATTACAGTTAGCAATGGTTATGTTTAGGCTGAGCCCCAGTGGCGTAAGTGGTTTAGTCAGTGAGCTTGGCGGTTCAGATCCAGCGGTGGCTTTCAGGAGCAGCAGTAGGTAGCTCCCATGACCACCAGAGGGCAGTGATGCTCTCCCCAAAATACAAAGCAATGGTTATGTTTAGAATAATCAGGGATGCTAACCCAATTCAACGTCTCTTCACCTTTGTTCTAAAGTTTCCTTGCCAAGTCAAAGTAGTTAAATTTCACAGTAGAAATATTTCCACAGTTAAATTCCAACATGGAAGTCCTCACATCTTTAATTCAAAGTCTACCTGCCTTCCTCTCCTGAATTATTTATTGATGGTGAGAATACCCATTCTGTTTTAAGGGAGCTTCCCCTTAGACTTTGATCTTATCTTTATCTAGCTCTAATAAAGAACTTCAAATATTCAATGACATAGTCTCCAAAGCCTATCTTATTTAATATTAATACCATCAATTGGAAAATATAATAGCCTAATTAAAAACATAAACCAAAAAACTCAATACCAACTCATGGAGATTCACATGGCAGCGTAGAAACTGCCTCTATGAGCTGGTGAGATTGTAAGTATTCATGGGAGTAGGCAGTTCATCTTTCTCCACCATAGCTAGCTCTTGTGCTTTAAAAGTGCTGTCCTGGCAGTTAACAGCCCAGTTTCCAACCTCTCGGACACCCTGGCTCCTAAAGAAATGCATGTTTAGGGAAAATATGTCTCTATTTTTTTGCAAAGCATTTTAGTAATTGAATTGTCTAAATCTAACAATTTGCCTAGGAATGAACTATATCAGCGAATGTCTCCACCTATTGAAACAGAAAACTATTGTCAATCAACAATTGATAATCTGGGCAATATGTATGACATTTTTAGAATTACATTGTTAAAATTATTATGTTGTTTTCAGTCTTAAACTAATATGCAGCAGAATAACAAACCTTATGAAGAATGAATCATCTACATTTTTAATATTCTTACACATAAGCCTAAAAATGGGACTATTCAATCACTTATGTACCCTTGAAAGGTTTTCAGAGTTATTGCCAAATTATTTTTCATAAAGTTTTTGTTTTGCTTTATGTTTATTTTAATCTATACTTCTATCAGTGGAATAATCTGATAATGTTTACTTCTTAACTCCTTCACTAACATTGGATATTTTCATTTCTTTTAATGCTTTATAGTTTGATGGGGGAAAGGTTATATTGTGTAAACCCAAAGGACACTTCCCAATGGATTGACAGTGTTATTTAGAAATCATTTCATCACCACCGTATTTTAGCAAACATGATTTCTCAAATAAGCTATGCTGATAATAGGAGATTGAGCATGAAAATATTCCATGTGTAAGTAATTACAATTTGTCTTCCTTCCCCTCATTTACATTAAAAACCCTGGTGTCATCCCCCCAACCCCTTACCCCACCCCTGGAATTTACTATCTCTAACCCTTAAGTGTCTAGTGTATATTGAATAGCACAAGAGGCAGATACAGGAGTCTATAGTCAAATTTCCTCAGTGGAAGAAAAGAATAGAAAATGGAGAAGACAATTAAGAGGAGAAAAGGAGCAGCCTATTTGGGAAAAGAGAATGATAAAATGAAGGAGAGTTTTAATAGAGAACTAAAGCAAAAATCATGAAAGGTGATTTCACTGAAGCTACAGAACATGTAAAAGAAATACTGAGTGATTCAAAGAACAAGGAAAACAGACTTTTAAGCATGCCCAAACTCAACCAAACTCACCACCATAGAGTCCATTCTGACTTATGGCAAGGCCTGGTGGTGTGGCGGCTTATGAGTTGGGCTGCTAAACATAAAAGTTCAGCAGTTTGAAACCACCAGAAGCTCTGCTAGAGAAAGAGGAGGTTCTGTGCTCCCAGGATTAGTTACAGTTTTGGAAACACATAGGAGCAGTTCTACTGAGTTACAGAGGGCATTTTTCTTTAGTTTAATTTGTTCCTGAACTGTGCTTATTTAAAAGCAGCAAAATTTCAAAGGCATGGACTACACGAAGCATCAATTTGTATTCACAAATAATACTATACAAGAGGGAAACGTGGGCCAATTGAGAAGTCTTTATTCGGTGGGTGGAGGTACAAAAACAAGGGGGCTCCTGAAATGCCAAAATGGTGAGGTCGGGGCAAGAACAGAAGCGACATGGCGAATACAAAATAGTGAAGTATAATCATCTTCCTCATTCTTTTGCCCTATCTGACATCCCTATATTTTAGCACACAGAAATGGAAACCTAAAAAAATAAAGAAATAAAAAGTGCACCTGGGCAGATGGCCTTTTATAACATGTCTCTGGGGAGAGACTCTCTTACTCATCCGGTCAGCAACCTGAGTCAGACCTGGAAGAAAGTGGAACCGTCTGACGTGAACACCAGATTGAGAGTAATTGCTCCCTTGGGGCCACAAAGATTTTTTCAAACCAACCAGGTGTCTACCTATCTCTAAATGGAGGAAATTGAAGACTAGAAGAGGAAAAAGAGTTTCCGCATAGAAAATTCTGATAATGATTTGTTTCACTGTTGTTTTAATTTTTAAAACATTGAAACAACTGCAAACTGAAAAGAGTTACAAATGCGGCAAAAGTAATTTTGTTTTTCCTGAACCATTTGGTGGTAAATTACTGAACTTCTGTCCTATCACTGTTGAAAACTTATAACATATTTCTTATAAGTAATGATTTTCTCTTAAAATCCATTAATAAATTTCATCCAAACCAGGACATTAACACCGATACATTGCTACTGACTAACCCTCTGCTCCCATTCAAGTCTTGGCAGCAGTGCCCAGTTCAGAGCCACACATTGCGGCCAAATGTCATGTCTCTTTGGCCTTCTTCAGCACACAATTATTTTGTAATCATTCTTTTTAACTTGCCTAATGTTGCAACTTTGCAAGAAATCATGTCAGTTGTTTTGTAAAATTATCTGATGTTTCAGTATGATTGAATTCAGGTGATGCACCTGTGACAGGACTATCACAGGACAGATATTGTCCTCATTGCCATCCCAGCAGGTGGTAACTGGCTTTGCCCTATTCTGATCTCTGAAGGTGGTTTCTCTCAAGTCTTTACGTTTAAGAAGCAACTCTCTTCCTCTTTAGAGTGAATGAGTATTTTATGAGGAGATGCTTTGAAACATTGTTAATTCATGGCTTAAATTGTGGATTTTAATAGTACATTCTGGGTTATAAATCACTACATGATTGTTTATTTTGATGCAAAACTTGTGTCTGATTTGGATATATGGTGTCACTTCAAACTGGATTTAGTGACCGCTTGATCGACCTCATCAATCTTTGAGCACCATGCTTTCTGGCACTGTGTCTGCAATCAGACATTGCTTCCAGGAAATCTGGTTTCTTTGAGTAAAAAAAAGTTTTAAGAAGCCAAGATTTAGGCACTAACTGTGTTCATTTCTATCCAGGTGTTGCTCTGCTTAGAAGGCCTCAGTAGACAAACTAATATATGCATATACATATATTTGTGTGTATGAGAAAAACTCACAAAACATATATAGTAGACATATATGTGTATTTTATATTTAGAAATACCCAGATAGGAATACACAAAATCATATTTAAATCTCTTCCTTTATCAATATACTTTGGAAATCAAGAATTTGTTTTAATATCTATATGCCCAGTCCCACACCATGGAATTTATTCTAGTTTTCTCCATTTCTTTATGTCTAACTCTCTAACAATAAAAAATTTGACTACAGAGAATGTCTTCTTTCATCAGGAACTGTCCAGCTACTTATCATGGGGACAATTAATCTTTTTCAAAATCCACAAAGATCATTTTTGATGGATTATTGTGGAAATTTAGACGTATAGCAGCTAACCCAAAGACCTGGAAGATGTTGCTCTTTGGTGCAATAAACTTATGCCGTGCAATTCTACCGCAGTGTAGCTGGCATTAAGTGTCTATATGCACATGACTGTTTTCAGTTTGATGACGTGTCTAAGTTATTTGGTAATGATAGAAAACCTATCCTTGTCTACTCATTTTAATCTGAAACATTAGAAGTTCTAGCTTCATTTGCCTCTACTATCCTGAACAATTGGGAGTCCTTTTATTTTAAAAGAAAGTGCAGGATGCTTTTGGAAATTGCCTGAATACCCACGGGAAGACTATTAGTTGGTACACTTGCAGCTCTTTCTTTCCACCCATTTATTATACTATCCATTCAGAATAAACTTTTTTGCTTATGTCTCTGAAGCTATTAGTACAAGTTGCCTTCAAGAACATGTTGAGACTCTGAGATAATGCTCATGCAAAATTATCCAGGACTTAACAGTATCTTCCTTCTCTGAATGAATCCATTTGTTTTGATTGATCTTGTTGGAGCGCTTGCTCTTTGTTTTATATGTATATGTTAATTGAGATGAACAATTACTTTGCTGTAGACACTGCATTTGCCAAGGCCATTGTCTTATGGCATTTGACCCTATGTATCCTATGAGGGTGTGCAGTGGGAAAGTGCTACTGCAGACACCACCACCTTCAATTGACAAAATTTATCAGAGCAATGGCCACCTAGAATGGAGTTTTGAAAGTTTGAAATGGGTATTTGGGATCATAGGTTCCAACAGACTATATATTCTGGTGTCTAGTCAGACAGTTCAGATTTTCAAGAGTGATTCAGTGATGACTGTCCTACTATCTGGACCTGTTGCTGCCAATGTCCTAAACTTTCCAAATCATCACATAACCCCAGTATCTATTTTAAAGTGTATTGATGGTTCAGATCTTTTCAAATACACTCCAGTTACACCTAGAAGTCCACCTCCAGAATTTTCATTTACTATCTTTAAAATAAATACAAACCCAGTTAGTCTTTTAAACACACAAACAAAAACTCACAGCTTCTATCCAAAGCCTGATTACATGCCTTATAGCAAGTGGTCTTCTTCATCAAAGACTCGACGTTCTGGGAATTACAACAATCCAAGGAGTCAGGGCCAGTTTTATAAATAGACGAAGTAGACATGAAACCAACAATAGAATTGTACACTCAAGAACTTAATGTGCTCTAGTGCCCTTTAATTTATTTTCATGAAGGATCTCGACTCCTTAACCTCTGATTTATTGTTAAACAACTTGACACTGAACATTCAATTATTTACATTAACCATTAGATAATAGTAATCTTGTTCACATTTCATAAACCCTGTAAGTCTATTTTTGTAAAACATATTGGGACAGTGAGAGTCTTCTAAATGCAACCAGCTTTAAAGAAGCTTGTTCTAGAAAGAAAGTGTTTTTCTCTGAATTCAAATTTTTCTGTCTGCACTTTTATAGGTAACGGCCATGTAGAAATTAGCTTCTTAAGAGACCCACAAGATAGAGTGCAGTCCAATTGCATGATTAGTGTATGTGCTGGTAAAGTGAACACACAGTCATATGGCTAATAGTACATTGTTTTCTTCAGTGAAAATTATAAATATACCTTAAATAAGTTGTACATTTTAGGAAGGGAGAAACGAGTCTATTATGAGAATAAAAGTCAATTTGGGGGCTTTTCCAACTTAATTGCTACATCTTTTTCCTTGCGATCCTTCTAAATCATCTTATACTATAAAAGTAAACCTTTTTTGATTAGACATTTTAGAATAATCCTAATACTAACACATTTCAAAAAGGTTAAGTATTTTTAATCTTTCTCACTAAAAATATTAATACCATTCATAACTAGTGCATGATTCTCAGTATTTCATTGTAGATAAATGAATACTAACAATTCTGGTGGTGTGCAAAAAAGGAACACCATTTTAAAAATCATACATTTAGCTGACTACTGACATACGGTGGAATTTATCTTTTTGTCAACTTATTTGACTAAATTCTAATTAGCTAAATTTGTCATATATTATCAAACTCTATAGAATTCTGGAGTGGTATAAACAATTGTGAGTTTAAAATATGTAGTTTCATGAAAACATAAAGAGCTTAGTTTATAATATACAGTATTGTTTGATCTGCAGAAGTAATCTCTAACTTTTTATTTTGCCTAGTCAAAACTGATGAACTGGTAATGGCTAGGAAAGTATGACAGTCATGTAAATTTTTTCATTTATTTTGATTGCTTTCCAAATGCAAATCTTAAGGACTTTCCATTGTGATCTGTAACCCAAGAAATGTAGGAAGTATGTCACAAGTTTTTAACATTAGCTACATTATGCTTAGCATATTACCAACTAATCTGCATAAAAACAACTTCATATTAATACCATGGCCCTCCTCACTTGACCTGGTTGATGGCGTCCACATTGGGCTGACCTACAAAGTGCACTCTCTCCCCTTGCTTAGGCATTGACTATCGATGTCAGCCTGCACTCTGCTGCTATATGATTTCCCCAGTCTCCCTGAATTCCAACACACCATGCTAGGATGCCTCCTACTGGGAGTCCTTCACCATTTTGCCTGGACTCCGTCACCCTGTCTTGGACATGCTATCGTCCTCCTGGACTCCTACCCCCTGCACAGGCCTTCCCACTCAGGATTTCTCTAGCGAACCCCCTGTCCACCTCACTTAAACTCTAGCAACTTCTGTGAAGCATTCTTTCTTGTAGAGACCCTCTTTTTCCTGAGCAGGTTCTTGACATTTCTTGCCAGGCCACACCCCCAATTACTCCATGTAGACTCTGACACTTCACCGATGCAACTGTCATATGAATGCCACCCACGACACTCCCTAAACATTAGTGTAGGACTGCATTACTCAGGAAGAAAAGAAGGAAAAGGGAAGGAAATTGGGAAGGAAAGGGGAAGAAAAGAAATGTCTTTGCCTGATTCGGCAGCAGGAGTGAGTTAAAGTCACCAGCATGCTATCTACACTAAGAGTAGGATCCACCCCACTTGAAACTCCCCCTCAACTGTTTCAAGACTGTATCCAAATTAAGGTGGTCCTCTACCCTGATTTCCCTACTGTTGCTTGGCTGCTTCACAAAAGAGCTCCTCATGGACTCCATCACACTATGTTAGATCAGCTCCATGAAGAATCCTGGCCTATACACAGTGACATAAAAACAAACCAGCTCAGCACATGAGATTCAAAAGGGCTGAGCTTGAAAAGGTCAGCAGCTGTAAATGATAGCAGCTCCACCGGTGCTTCAGGAGGGTTTCCACTCCTCCAAACAGAGAGAATTGTGGAAATGCTCCAAGGAAGTTCTGCCCTCTTCTCTAGGGTTGCTCTGAGTCCACATCAACTCAATAGCAGTGGATTTGAGCTTTGATTTGTTTAATAGCGACAATGAACACTTATTGAGAAGCTAATGTCTGCCAGGCAGAATGCTGAACATTCACATCTGTGATGTCGTCTAACCCTCATAAACTCTCTAATGAAGGAGATTCGTGTCACATATGTATATTTTCAAATACATATAGCTACTGTTGTGACTTTCAATGTATACATTCATTGAAAAGTTTTGTGAAAATTAAACTATAGTTTGGGCATTCTGCAAATTCTCAATCAACAGTATTACTACTCTATCTGGAAAGAAGTTATGAATTTGGGGTTGACATTTGGATATTTGTCTTTTTGAAAGCTTCTACAATGAGCTTTTTATATCATAAATAATGTTGCAAGGAAAATAAATATGCACCTCTCCTGGTAAATGTGCAAAAATTCTACAATTACTGTGAGAATGGAGTTGCTGGTGCACAGGCTTCAGGAATGTTTAAATTTATGAAGTAGTATTTAGTTGTATTCCAAAGTGATTACAGCAATTTACATTTTTACAACATTAGGGTTTTAAAGGCACTTATTATTCCATATTCTCATTAGCACTTAATGGAGTCAGGCTTTTTCTTGCTTCTTTTTTTAAATCAACTGAGTGAGTATGACGCAATAACTCATTATTTGGCTGACTCATAAAATGACTGACTATATTTTATATGTTAATTGGACATTTGTATTTTTTATAATTCAATGGTTTAAATATACTAGAGATCATTATCATTATAACATTTCCTCCATTCTGGAACCTATTAATAATAGCACCCTTTAATTCTCCCACCAAGCCCCACTCCCTGTCATAGCCCTAAGAATCTATTAATCTACTTACTGGATATGTAGATTTGCTTATTGTGATAGGTTTATTGTGCCAACATGGCCAATGAACACATATGGATTTAATTGATTCAGTGAGCCTCACCTTTCTTGCCTCTTGCTCTTTGATAATCTGAGCAGTGTGCAGTGGCCTTAGCTTGATGTCTGCCTCAATTTGCAAGCTACACTACCTGTGAAACACCCAACCCATGGACTGTGTCATTGTAGTTTGAAGTTCCTTCAAGACTGCTTTGCCACGCTACAGGAGTTTGCATTGCTTGAGCTGGGGACTGTCAGACTCTGTCATCTGGCTGACTGTTGATGATGTGCCATGCTGTTTGCTGCCTCTGGCCATATATCCTGAATTGTTCTACAGAGCACTACCCAGTAGCCCTCAAAACTTGAAGAACTTCCAGTGTATTAGCTCTCACTGAAGTGAGTTTCACAGAGCCTTATAGATTAATTAACTGCCTTATAGATTAATTAACTTTATATATATATATAATCATGAGTGTCCTGGGTTTGTTTCTTTAGAGAACCCTGTCTAACAAACCTATTCTGGATATCATATAAATAAAATAGTACAAAACTCCCAACAATACAAACAAAATAAAAACCAAAAGGTCTAAATGTAGGTGAAAGCAGAGGATAATAGGAACTAGAAAATGTGTCCAAAGGGGAAACAAATGGCAATGTGTTAAATATTAGTGTCACTTTATCTACAGTGACCCAACATATGTTCAAATTATAGAAAATCATTAATATTACATGCGAGTGAAATTTTGCAAAAGATTGTCCAACTATTTTTGCAGCAGTACTTTGATAGGTTGCTGCCAGAGAGTCAGGCCAGTTTCAGAAGAGAATGTGGAAGAATCGATATCATTGCTGATGTCCGATGGATCTTATCTCAAAGAGCATACCAGAAAAACATTTATTTGTGTTTCATATTGTGTTTTGTGTTTCAAAGACCTCTGAAAGTCTTTGATTATGTGGATCAAATAAAGAACCGTGCATAGCCTTGGAAAGAGTGGCAATTCGAGAACATTTCATTGTGCTCACGTGGAACTTGTAAATGGTTAAAGCGGCACTTGTGTGCACAGAACATGGGACGACTGAATGGTAAAAAGCTTGTCAGAATTGTATCATCTCACTAATTCAACCTCTATGCTGAACAAATAATCAGAGAAGCTGGATTTTTTAAGAAGAATGTCACATCAGAATTGAAGGCTTATGAACAACCTGCAATATGCCGGTGGCACAACCTTGATTGCTGAAAGTGAGGAGGACTTGAAGCACTTACTGGTCAAGAATTACAGCCTTCAGTATGTATTATAACTAAGTATAATGAAAACCAGAACCCCCAGAGGTAGACCAATAGGTAACATCATGACTAACAGGGAAAAAAGTGAAGTTGTCAAGGACTTTGTCTTGTTTGGATGCAGAGTCAATGCTAAGAGAAGCAGAAATAAAGAGCTCAAATGTCACATTACGGTGAATCGATCGGCACGAGACCTCTTTAGAGTATTCCAAAGTCCACATGTTCTTTTGAGGACTAAGGTTCACCTGGTATTTTTGACATGGTGTTTTCGACCATGCCATATGCCTGTGAAATATGGCCACTGAATAAGGAAAACCAAAGAAGAAGCCCTGCCTTTGAAGTGTGGTACTAAAGATTAATATTGAAATCACCCTGTACTGCCATCTGTCTTGGAGGAAGTACAGCCAGCGTGCTTCTTAGAAGCAAGGATGGTGAGATATCATCCCACATATTCTGATCGTGTTATCAGGAGAGACAACTCCTGAGAAAAGGACAGGAGAGCTGAGAGGCAACAAAAAAGAGGAAGCCCTTCAACAAAATGGATTTACATAGTGGCTGCAACAGTGGACTCAAACACCACAATCATGAGCTGGTGTGCAATCAGGTGACATTTTGTTCGCCTGTTTTTAGGACTCTATAAATGGATACTGAGTTGACAGCACCGAACACTAACTACAGTCAGTTACAGCAGCAATGGTGAGATTCATCGAGTTCACACCAAGTCAGCAGAATCGATGCCTAATCTTTTTTTTTTTTTTTGCAAACCAGTTGTTAAAATAGAACTTGTAGTCAGGGTTAAAATAGTAGGAGAGAGACTCTCCTGGTGAGAGAGTCTCTCTAAGGTAAGACTGGGCAGTGGCTCCATGTGGAAATCACATATTTACATTCCCCCTTCTTTTCTAAGATTCATCTGTGCAACATCATATCTACATAGTGTCTACAGCAGTGTTCATTCTGTCAATAAAGTTCACTGTCATCGAGTCAGTGCTGACTCACACCAATCTCTATGGTTTTCTGAGAATGTGTTTATGGAAGTTTTAGAAAGCCCAGTCTCTCTCCACAGCTAGGCTGATGGTTTCCAACATCCAGCTGTGAAGATGGAAATCCAACACATAACCATTACACCACCAGGACTCAATAGGTACAACATATTAGACGTCACTTCCATGAAGAAGAAGAGCTGATGTAGGATTACCCACGTGAAGAGTTTGCTGTGTCATTGCCAGATTTACAGGTGAGGAGACCAAGTGGGGAACTGGGACCCCAAACTGGTTTTACTACACCTCAGGGTTCACTTATGAGTTTTCACACAGAGTGCAACTGTGCTCATCAAGTAGGTATCTCCTTCTCATAGTACCTTTATTGCATCCTTTATTGGTGGGACCGCAACTCCCAGCTTCTTCCTGGTCTCTCCCCACCCATCATTCAGCAGTTTGACACTGTTTATGGTTTAAACGCATCAACTAAAAGACAAAGACTAGCAGACTGGATTTGACAGTAAAATCCATTAATATACTGTTTTCCAGAGACACACCCAAAACTCACAGACAAAAATAGACTGAGCATCTACCTTCCCGACACAATCACTGAAGACAAATGTGTGTATAAGTAATGGTAGTAAAGAAGGCTAATGGTGCCTGGCTATAAAGGCTTGAGTAAACAAGTGGCTATCCAGCTCAAAAGCAACAAAGCCCACATGGAAGAAGCACACCAGTCTGTGTGACCACGAAGTGTTGAAGGGATCTGGTGTCAGGCTTCAAAAATTATATCATTATAAATAGGGGGAGTACAGAGTGGGGAACCAAAGTCCATCAATAGGTGAAGCAACATCCTCTTACAGAGCAGTTACAGGGAGGAGATGAACCAGTTAAAGCACAGTGTAGTAACAATGAAATATGCAACTTTCCTCTAGTCCTCAAATGCCTCCTCCCACCCACTATCATGTTCTCAGTTCTACCAGACAAGTCCGGCTAGAACAGGGGATGTTCACTGGAGTTGGAAACATGGGGAATTTAGGATAGATGTTCCCTCAGGACTAGTGATGGGAAGGGTGATACTGGGAGAGTGGAGGGATGGTGGAATAGAAAGGGGGAACCAATTTCAGGGATCTACAAATAAACTCCTCTCTGGGGCACAGACAACAGGGAAGTGAGTTGAAGGCACACATTGGAGAGTGTACGATTTGAAAAAGCAACATTTTGTAAATTATTAAGGGCTTATGGGTGCGAGGGAGTTGGGAAATATGGGGGGCTGGTACTGGTGGCCTAAATGGAGGGAGGATGTTTTGAGAGTGATGATGGCAACAATTGCACATATGTGGCCTGTATACAATTGATGTATGTATGGATCATGAGGGGAGGTGTATGAGTTCCCAATAAAATGATTCATTAAAAAAGGAGTGGGGGGAGGAGAGGGAAAGAGGAGCTTGTACCAAGCACTCAAGTGAAAAATGTTTGGAAATGAATGTGGCAACATGTGTGCAAATGTGCTTGATACAGATGATGTATGGAATGTTATAAGAGCTGTAAGAGCCCCCAGTAAAATTATTTTAAAAACTAAAATAAATAAATCCTAAAAAATAGATAAGCATCTGAATAAAGACTAGACAGCAGCACAAATGCAAAAAATACATCAGAATACTATGAGACCAATAACATTTAATTTTTAAATTCAAGCAGTTCTCATACTGTAAATAAGCAGGTATTTAAGTAACTATTAATAAAGGAGTATAAGTAAAAAAAAATAGACTGAGCATGAAAGGATAGAGAAAAGTTTACGAAACTAATGGTAATCCAAAATAAATAAATAAATAAAAGCAGAGGTGGCAATACTAATACCTGACAAAATAGACCTCAAGATACATGACATAATAAGAGTTATGAATTGGGCATTACATAATGCTCAATAGATCAATAAACCTAATACAATATATGTGCCCCCCAAAAAAACCTCTGAAATTTATCAACCAAATCCTCAGCGATGAAAAGAGAAATCATCAGATTAACAAGTATAGTAGGTAATTTCAATACATCACTCTCAAAGATAGATAAATCAACAGGGAAGAAACTCAGTAAAGAAACTGAATAGCAGCACAACACAAATGAACATCTTGACTTCTCGACCTTTTCAGAGCTCTCCAACCAACAGCAAAATAATACACATTCTTACCCAATGCACAACGCTCATACTCAAAAATAGATCACATTCTGGGAAACAAGGCAAAATTAAGAAAATGCAAATACCTAAAAGTCATTCAAACCACTTTTTCTGACAACAGCACCATAAAGATGAAACCCCAGAACAGAAAGGACAACAAAACAGACAAATAACTGGGGACTCAACACTCTTCTCAAGAAAGACTGGGTATTAGCCCAAATTAGAGAGGAAATAGGAAGTTCTTAGAAACCAATGAGAATGACAGTACAACATACCAAAACCTATGGAATGCAGCAAAGACAATTATCTTTGCTGTGTAAGATGTTACTTGTTGCAATAAATGGAAACTCGTGTAAAGAGGAGAAAATTATGGCTAGCACCTTAACTCAGCACCTCTAGCTGGGGACCTTAGTGCAGAGAATACATGGCCTAGCAGAAATAACAAAGGAAACACTCTTTGGAAGATAAAATAGATGAATGGGACCTATCAAAAATAAAACACTTGTGTACATTGAAAGACTTCATTAAAAGAATGAAAGGAGAATCCACAGACTGGGGAAAAAAATATTTAGCAACAAGATAAGAAATGATTAATTATCAAGATCTATAGAATTTTACAAGCTTACAACAAGATAAAAACTAACATCCTTCTGAGTAGGTGGGCAAAAGACCTGAACAGACTATTTGCAAAGGATGACACTCACGTAGCTAATAAACACATGAGGAGATGCTCATTAGTCATCCAGGAAATGCAAATCAAAACAGCAATGAGATACCACCTACTGTCAATAACTGTAGCCCCCTTTGTTTTTTGCTTTTTTTTTTTTTTTTAATGAGAACAACAACTGTTGGAGAAGTCCTGGTGAGTGAGGAAACCTTATCCACTGCTGGTGGACTTAGAAGCAGCCTAAATTCCCATCAATAGAAGAGCAGATTGATAAAAACAAAAAGCTAGTACATATCAACAATGGAATACTATGCATCCCCCAAAACAGTGAAGCCATGAAACACCTCAAGTCATGGAGGAATCTGGAAGACTTGATGATCAGTGAAATTAGTCAAAAACAAAAGGACAAATGCTATATGAGTCCACTACAGTAGGAACAAGCTTCCAAACAAGCACAATCTCAAGCTTACAGGGTATCCAGTCTCTGGATGGGGACCAGGCAGTCTGATAAAGAGCCAGGCCAGTGTGAATGAACCACATATCACCCGTTCCAGGCTAAGTATAGTGTAAGTCACCCAGCTGGAGGGTGTCTCACAACAACGGAGATCAAATATTCTAGGGTGTGGAGGGGAGATACTGTGTGCTGAGTGGTAGCCCTGTGGATCTGGGGGGAGGCAGCCCTGTCAAAGGGATGAGGCTTACTGATGGAAGGGGAAGCACAGGAGAACAGTCATATTTGGGGGAACATAGGTACATGTCTGTTGAGAGGAGAGGAGGGAGGGCTAACCTCCAGGTGGTGGGAGGAGAGATTGCGGATGCCTAGGTCAATTCTGCACACCCTCTGAATGCCAGTAAAGACCTTCCCCACCTAAGGTATCCCAGGTTGATATCCCAGGAACCCAAGCTGGTTGCCACTGAATGATGGGACACTGCATCCTGGATCTTCAGGTCCACAGCATGCTTCAGAGGTTACTTCGCTGCGAGCCCATGCAGGAACTCCACTGCGTGACCTGGACTCGGCCTCAGGCACACTTGTCACCTGAGGACTTAAGCCAGGGTCTTACTACATCGATGCCTGTATACTGGAGGAAAATACGTCTTCTTACAGTCAACCTGTGGCATCAGTCTGTTATATTTTGCTTTTGCTTGTTCACTAAGGGTCACCCTCTCAAAACTGTGCTCTTTGTGTCTGTTTGGGGGTAAATGAAACCCAGGCATGCTGAGCCTACACGGAAAGAAAATATAGCAAGGGTTTCTGGGAGTTGGAGCCAAATAAGGGAGATAAAAGAGGGAGATGATGTCAAGAAGTCCAGGAAGGAAAAGCATGTTCGAAGACTGATTATGGAAGCAATTATACAATTCTGTTTATCATGATTGAACTAAGATATATATTAACTTCTAAATTATAACAAAATTTTTAAAATGCATACATACAGATATGGGTTCTGAACTCTCACTAAATGCTGCCCCAACTTAAGAGCAATTAGTTCTTACATCATGGCCCTGCTCAATATTCACTCTCAGGAAGGGATCACAGAACACACAGTTGCTGTAACAGAATGTGGCAAAGAATTCAGATGGTGCTCAGCTATCAAATAAAGTAGCATCAGGGATCTCCAATGTTTGTCTCCAATCAAGAAGCTATACATAAATGATATATAAACTAATAACCTGAGTGATATACACAGTAATTCTACATGGGAAAAGCACACCATTATCCATGACTGAAGGATTGGAATCCATGTACATAATCCGAAATCAAAGGAAGGATCAGTATCAGAGCCTAAACTGTGAGAATCTGGTGTGCAGAGACTAATGGATGACAGTGGGAGACCAAGGTTCATTTGTGAAACGACTCGGGAAATGAGCATCTGGAAAACTCCTCTTGTGAAACTGTGAGAGGTGGGAGGAAGGAAAGTGATCACTGTACAAAGTGTTTGGGAGAGAGGAGTAGAGAAAATCAAAGGCCTAAATCTGACCAGAAGAGTTAAACTTTGTCAGTAGATCCTGCTGTGGTGTGGACTGGACCTGGTCTGGTTTCCAATATTTGCTGTAATTTCGGTTTGTGTTGGGTTTTCCTGTTTTATTAGTTCATATTAGAGTGTATCTCAGAGGTGTTAAATCAGTGGAAATCACCCTTTTAAAGCTGTTAGATGCATTTCTATTTTTCAATAGATGAAACCCAGGATCAGTATACCTAGAGGGAGAGCAAGTAGAATAAGAGGTTCGGGGCAGAGAATGTACAGGGGTGATGGTAGGGTCAAAGGGAGACAATATCAAGGAGTCTATGCAGAAAAAGAATGTTCGGAAACCAATTGTAGTAGCAATTGTACATTGTACTTGACATGATTGAAATTTGGAGTGATATATGTATTAAATCCCAACTAATAGTGATGAAAAACTTAGACATGTGTTTGTAATATTTATTTAATCATTTCATATAACTCCTTACATTTTTGATAAAATACTACACTTTCCCCTTGTGTTTGTTACAGCAGCCAACAAACAGGCAATGTAAAGAAAACAGGCCAAATAACCAGTGGGTGACATACTCTCATTCATTTCAGCTTGGTGTTATGCTCCAAATCCCCACAAGATACTATGAATGAATTATTCAATTATTCCTGAAAGTATTCAAAGAGCTAAAAACATTGTCAGAACAATGTCTGGAAGTTCAGCAGAAGTGGAAAGAGGTTTTTCAAAGATGGACATAATATGTTCAGAACAGAGAAGTAGCCTGTTTCTAATACATCAGACACAATGACTCTTGGCTAACTGGTCAATCATTAAAGGAATGGGACTCCATTTCTAGGATCTCAGTGCAAATGATGGTTAAGGATAAATAGCACAACCCATTGTTCTCAGATAAAAACGAAAAATATTGCAAGTTAGGATGTCAATGGGAAGTAATATGCAAATATCTTAAATGTGGTTTTATTATTTGGGGTCAGGAATTATTTAATATTTTTCAATAGGTTAACTTAGTGTCAGCAAATTTGGTTTTGGCTTTGAAAAAGTATGTATTTTGAATTTGAATATTTTCAAGTAAGCATAAGAGTAGGATGATGACCATAATCCACCATTCAAAGCCAAGAATTTACTACGATTTTGCCATATTTACTTTGTCTACCCTTATTTATTTTGCTTTGCTGGTTCCTTTATAAAATATTACTTTAGCTAATGAATTCTGCAGCAAACTGCATGGATCATATCACCTGAACACTCCCTCAAAGTGTGTTAAAATATGCTCATTTTCTCACATAGACACAGTACGAATATCATACCTGAAACAGTAACATATTATATATTCTATAATGTTCCACAACAAATGTTCTCATTTTCTAATCCTATATTGAGGATAATTAGGTTTTTCCAGTCCTATGTGACTGTAAGTAGTGATCAGAACTTTTCTAAATAAATAATTTCTAATAAAAATCAGCTTAAATGTAGTTTAGCACTTCCCCATTACCTTTACAATATATGATGTGTGTGTGCACATTTTTCTAGAGACAACTTGCTCTGGAGTTTGGCAGGAGCAGTGGATGAGATATAATTATTGAAAGATGGTAATAATGCATCTTAGCATGTTAAGGTGAAGATTACTTTAGTCAGTGGGTACCAAACACATAAATCGTCCCAAAATACAAATATAAAGCAAGCTAGCTTCTGGTCATTTTAAAAGAAATGCAACTTAACATTATCTTATGGTATTTTTTGGAGGTTTTCTTTCTTGGGAATTTCTTATATTCTAACATTTATTGGTCTCCATTTCCATGAGTTCTTTTAATCAAACTAGGCTTTTGAATATTTGAGTCAGCTGTAGGTCAAGGGGCAGGTTTTTATAGTTACCATTTATTCCGAGAAATGGAACTTTTAAAGCAGTCAATAAATCACTCTGTCATTTGAAAAGTGAGCTAGAGAAAAGATAATGGGAATGGTAAGAAAAATTATAACTTTCCAAATATATTCACTGAGATTCATTCATAAAGCAAAAGCAAACCGATTTCAATCTTTGAAGCATAATTCCAATATAATCTTTCTTTTCTGTCAAGTATCTCAGAGCAATAACCTCCGTTCCTATGACTTAAATATAGAAAACTGTTTAACTTAGGAACAAGGGGTTATAAAATATTAGTAGCATTTTTAATCTGCTGAAGTCTGTTCCCACACACACTGCCTTCCTCTAATATAAAAGGTTAATAATGAAAAGGAAAGCTACGTCATCAACTCTCATTTACACAGGGCAAAGTCTCTTTCCTCTCCCTGCCCTGCTCCCTCACTAATTCATCAGAGCAGCAGTTTAGCGAGTGGAAAAGCACAGGCACTAGACTGAGACTGAGTTCTAGTCCTTGCTCTGACATGTATTATTTGCATGCCTTTGGAGAACTGATTTAAATTTTGAATCTAATGTGTTTCACTATTAAAATCTGGCATACAGAACCTATGTTCCAAAGAACCCTGTGATGCTCTCAAGTAAGTATTTGACTGCTAAGCCCAAGGTCAGTGGTTCAAACCCCCTAGTTGTTCAGCAGGAGAAAATGGAGGTCATCTATTCTCATACAGATTTACATGCCCAGAAGCCTTATGTCAGGTTACTATGAGTCGAAATGGACTTGATCACAGTGTGGTTTTTAAAACCTGTCTTCTAAGGTTGGAGGCAGGGTTAAACTGAGTAGTGCTCAAATTCCCCAGCACAGGAGCATCCCCTGAGGCTCCGTTACCTAGTGTCGCCATTACACAGATGACACAGGAGGGTAGTTTTGAAGCATGATGATTTCCTCCCTGCTTTGTAGAGTAGAAGCCTAAATCAGGACACTGGGTTTAAGAGAAGATCCTTACCTCTACGTACCCCTCAAGTTCCCTGAAATTTTTCCTACAAGTGTCTGTTCTTCCCCATGTAGCACTATATTCTGCTTTTCTTGTAAACCGCATTTTAGAAAGTTTAGGTTTAGGGCTTGCTCTACCCTAGGGCAATATATCTAATATCTAATGATAGTATTCCATTGGCATAATAAAAAACGAATTCCCAAACATGGTCAAAAGTACAGGTCGAGGGATAAGAACCTCAGCATGTATCTTGGAGGAACACCGTTCAGTCCACAACAATCAGAGACACTTCCTTCTTCACCTTTTGAACTTAGTATTTCCTCACTCTGTGGAGATGCATAGGACACCTACTGGTGCAGGGGTTATGTGATAGGCTGCTCACTCCATGGTCAGCAGTTCAAAACCACCTGGGCCTCTCTGGCAGGAACACTGGGATTTCCACTCCCGTTAAAGTTACAGATTCAGAAACTCACGGGGACAATTCTACCCTGTTCTGTAGAGTCACTGTGAATTGCCATTACGTCAGTGTCAGTGAGCTATGGAGATATAATTGATACACCATAATATGGGGAAGTGAAATCACTTGGTAAGACTTTTCTATCCATAGTCTTTGCATGCATAGAGGTGCAGCAAAGTCTGTGAGGGTGTGTTGGTCCTGGTAAACTAGAGAAACAAATACATAGACTCACATATCAATATAAGGAAAAGGTTTATATACAAGAGGAAGGGGACATTGAGAAAGCATCCCAACCCAGTCCAGTTCAAAGTCATACGTCTGACATTAGCCCTTATGTCCGATACTAGTCTATAAAGTCTCCTTCTGACTCACGAAGCACGTGCAGTCGAAGCATCCTGGTGCCGGCAGGGGTCTCCCCATGGCTCCTCGCTTCCAGGGCTCAGGGTCCATCCACAGCATCCAGTGGTGGTAGAAGCAACTCAGTGCTGGCAGGGGTCTCCACGTGGCTTTGCCAGCTTCAGAGGTCTGGTCCCATCAAGGTAAGGCTGTATGGCTTCTCCTCCAGCTCCTTCAGCTCCTCGGACACTGCCATCTTGTCTTGTCCATAGTTCCTTGTCTCTGAGACTAACTCCCAACAATTAGGGAGATAGCTTCTCATCTCCATGAAGGAAATATCACGAGATTCCCCAGACATATCAGGAGAAAGCCATGCCCACACAGAGGCCTCATTGGCTACTCAAGGGCTATCTCCAGATTAACAGGCTAGACTCCACTCCTACATCTCAATCATGAAATTAGCATAAGCATATGACCACCGCAGAGGGAATTGGTCAATGTTACCATTCTTTTGGGTATTAAAGTAAGCCATCTTAGAAGCAGAAGGAGAGGAATCACAGCAACATCAGGAGAGAAGAGCCACCACCTGAGCACCGATGAGATTGCCCTCTGAAGGGTGCAGGCATCCGAGCCACCAGCGACTGCAGCACTGAGACCATGAGCAGGGCAACTGGACTTAGCCCAGGCGTCAGAATGATAGCCATCCCAGGTCATAGGATAATTAGCATCGAGTGACTTCAGACAGAAGAATGGTTTGCAGAGGTGGGTGCCTTTCGAACATTTGTTAGTGCTAATGAAACTTTGTAATACTTGTTTGGTCCTGGTAGAGACCAAGGAACCACGTAGGTTAGCGGGATGGTTGAGAGAGAAAGATGCCTACCTGCATGGACGAGAAGAGGCACTGTGGACAAAAGAACTATATCCTTACCACTTTGTAGCCTATTAAAAATAATAACTCACTGCCATCAAGATGATCCTGATCCTTGGTGGCACTGTAGGACAGAGCAGAACTGCCCCTGTCGAGTTTTGAGACTGTCACTTCAGTGGTAGAAAGCCTCATCTTACACCCTCAGAGCAGCTGGTACTTTCGAACTGCTGACCTTGTGGTTTGTAGCTAAACCCACAACCACCTTTCCACTCCAATCGCCCACTATAATCATAATCGCTGTCCATGAGTTCTGCGTGGTCACAGTAAATTGATTCTAAAACCCAACAGAAAAGGGATTGTTGGTGACAGAATATAGTCAAGGAAACTAAGGCTGAAGCCCTGCGACATAGGACTTCTCCTGCAGCAGAACAATAATACCTCTACAGCTTTGTACTTACCCTTAGTAGTGCTCTCTGATGTTTAGAACTGAAATTGAAACCCAAATCTTCTGTGTTTTCTTCAGGAGGGCCAGCACAGAGGAGGGCCATCTCAAAAGAACTAATTGTTCATGGATAAGAACTGGGATTAAATGCGATCCCCAAATCCATAATTCTATGTCTCCTATCTGCCTCTGGTTCACCTCAGACACTTCATTATTATTTTGTGCTAGAGAAATTTATAGATCATGTTTACAAGTAAGCTTTATAGATCATCTTCCTGGTCCTTCTGTTTATAGTGTTGTTGATTTATGGCAATATATTTAAAACACAATTGAGAAAAGGAGATTAAACAAGTGGAGGCTAACCACAAATCTCAATACATGGATTATTGACTTGTTCAGATTAAATACTCACATGCAACAATGGGATCAATGGTCAGACAAGGCTTACAATAATATTCACTGGCAATGTCAGATCCAGGTTTTCCAGAATAATGCATATTTTGATAAATCAAGTATGGCATCTAAATAATAATTAAATGTTAGTCTGCCTATCAACAGATCAAAAGTAATGATATATCTGTCTTCCACTTCTGGGAAGTGTTTTTTAATCTGTTGTAAAAAAGATCACTGAGTCAAAACCAACTGACAGCGCATACATGAATGTGTTATGCCACTTCCTGCTGGTCTCCATCATTTCCTCTGAAGACCAGTTATTCATCTTATTAGGGATCCCATCTATTGTTTCTCCTAGTTTTTCACTTTCAGCATTTTTGCAATGATATGCTTGGTTGTGTGCCCTTTTGTGTTTATCCAGCTTAGACTTTGGTGAGCTTCCTGAATCTGCTATTATATTTCACTAAATTATTCAAAAAGTTGTCTTCCCTTTTCTCATGCTCTGCTCTTCTGGTAGTCCCAAAACATGTATGTTGTGGGTACTTGCCCCACTGTTTGTTAAGGCACTGTGCATTTTTCTCTGTTATTTTCTCTCTTCTACTTGCATACTCTCTGTTGATAACTAAGTATTTCTTCTGCCAGTTCAAATCCATTGGCAAGTCTTTGTAAGTTCTGTTTTTATAGTTTTCAACTCCAAAAGTTCCACTTGCTTCCTTTTGGGTTTTTTTCTGTGTTTATTAATAGACTAGTTTATGCAAAGTTTTCCTCACACCATCCTCAACTTCTTTAATCAAATTTCCTTTAATTCTTTAAACATATTTATACCAATTCTCTTGAATCCTTTTTTCTGTTGAATCTGACATCTGGTGGCTCTCACAGGCAGTTTCTGTTTTCTGCTTTTATTATTACATATGAGTCATGCTTTCCTGTTTCTTTGCATGCCTCTTAATATTGTGCTGAAAGCTAAATATTTTAAGCAATATATTCTTGCAACTCTACCTACTGTTACCATGAGTCCCCAAAATTTATTGTGATGATAGGCTTATTTATTTCTTAGTGATTCCATGGCTTATTTTTTTTCAATGATTTTACTGGGGATTCTTACAGCTCTTATAACACTCCATGCATCATTTTTATCAAGACTATTTGTATACATGCTGCCAACTTCATTTCCAAAATTTTTCTACTTCAGCACTTGGTATAAGCTCCTCTTTCCCCCTCCTTTTTTAAAATAAATCATTTTATTGCAGGCTCATACAACTCCCATCATGGTCAATACATACATCAATTGTATTTTTGTGAAATCTTTTCCCATACAGTGGGTAAGCCTCTGATACTGCACAACGTTGGTGCAGTCAGAGTCACCCAGGATTGACAGTCACCGTGGAATGCTGACAGAGATCTCTTTCAGTCCAATGAAAACTCCTGCCTCTTGTATAATGCCTGCTTCTTCCTCGAAAAGTTGCCTGTCTGCAGTCCATCTTCATGAGATTCTCTCATTTCTCTCAACTCCCTTTACAACTGTTTTGGAGAGTCTTCTTGGGTTTAAATTTCTCCATGCTTTATTGCATACAATGTCAGTTCCCATGGGAAAGATTTCAGAGACTCTGTTCCATGGACTGCTTACCTTCAGGCAAAGCATTCCTGAGGATGCAGAAGGTTAAATATTGGGCTGATTATGTCATAGTCAGGGCTTCAAATTCACCAGCTCCTCCACAGAAGAAAGGTAAGGCTACCTGTCCCTGGAACTCTGAGTCTCAGAACCCCTGTGGAACTGTCTACCCTGTTCTGTAGTCAGTGCAAGTTGGACTCACCAATGACAGGGGTCATCTTCAGGGGACATCTCTCAGCAAGGGGCCAATAACAACCTTCTCTCTGAGTAGCAGCCTATTCAAGAAATTGAAAAGTCAGCGCTGATGAAATGGGGTGCATCCTGATGTCCCCTTCACAATGCGTTTCTCCTGGAAGGCACCAGGTGGAGGTCAACCAGGTTCCCACTTTCCTCAGCTGCTTTCTTGCCCTCGACCTCCTCAAGAGAATAGCAAAATAATTTCCCCCAGATTAAATATGCCGGAAGAAGTAATAGAAGTCCTCTTTATATATTTAGAATTTCATAAGTATAGACTCAAAATGGGAGATATATGATGATCAAGAGGCTATTTTTATGGCCTTCTAGTCCCCCAACTTTCTTTTGTACTAGACCAATAATAGGCATACATTTTGTGACCCACTATTTCCAACATTAATGATTCAGTGGTTCATATGGTTGTTTTGGTTAAATTTTATACAATTATATATTTTAACCTAATTCCTTTCTACCTCCTTAAATTGTGATTGCTCCAATTAGTTTCAAGTCACTCCTGCTAGGTGCAATGAAGTGAAATTATTTGTTATGGTTCTTCTAAAAATAGTCCCTACAACGACCACTAATTGACTGGGTAGAAGCATTAAATAATGGGTAGAGATTTCTACCTTGGAAAATGACAAATTTTGCAATTCCACTGGGTATAAGGAAGATCATTTCAGAAGCAGGAAGGGGGAATCCTACAACCCTAAAGACAGAAGAACCTCTAGCAGATCACATGTGAGAACCTTGCTATAGAAGGTGAGGCACCTGACATACCAGAAGCAGCAACACTGAGACCATGAGACAGAGCAGACACAGTGACCATGAGACCGAGGGCTTCCTGACTGATGGCTTGAGTAAAGCTGAGTGCTTTCAGGCAAAACCTGTAGAGTGGGGTGTTCTCACAGCATGCATCAGTGCTAGAGCAACTGTGTTACACTGGCCCCAAAAAGGACCGAAGCCAAGGGACTAACACGGCTAAGAGGCTGATGATGGCATGGTCAACATGAGCCACTGTTGCAAAACAAAGGACTGGATTCAGCTGTTTTCTGACCCTGCTTTGTGGTAACCTGTCAACTTCCTCAATAAATTCCCATAATTTTTTCTGTATTATTATTTCTTTTTTAAAAATAATTTTATTGGGGCTCTTCTTTTTTAAAAAAAATCATTTTATGGAAGTTAGTACAGCTCTTATCAAAATCCATCCATCCATCCATCCATCCATCCATCCATCCATTGTGTCAGCACAATTTGTACATTTGTTGCCACCATCATTTTCAAAATATTTTCTTTCTACTCGAACCCTTGGTATTAGCTCCTTACTCTTCCCCACCTTCTCTCTTGAACCCTTGAAAATTTATAAATTATTAAGATTTTTTTTTTATGTGTTGCACTGACCACCGTCTCCCTTTACCCACTTTTCTGTTGTCTGTCCTCTTGAAGAGGGTAATATGTAGATCGCTATGATGGCTTCCCCTTTTCTCCCCATCTTTCCCCCTTACCCTCCTGGTATCACTACTCTCTTTATTGGTCCTGAGGAATATACCTCATGATCACACAAACTCCCATATTGTAGCTATTGTCTGTGAGCTCCCTGTGGCCATTGCAAAGGACGACTGAACTCAGCAGGTGAATAAAATGCCTTGGGAGGCACAGCTGATATCAGAATGTGATAAAGAAAGTAGGAGGATGCCTGACTCCCACCTCATAGGCATCATCTCCAGACCAATGTGGAGTTGGTGTCTCCTCAGATCTTCTGAAGCTGGAAGAGGTCAGACGTGGCCCCTATGCTGTTTTCTCCCTATGGGTGCTGTGCTAGTCCAGGAAGACTACAGAAACAAATTCATAGACATGCATATGGATATAAGGGAAAGATTTATATACAAGAGAAATGGAAGATTGAGAAAGCATCCCAACCCAGTCCAGTTCAAAGTCTTAAGTCTGATATTAGCCCATATGTCTGATACTAGTCTATAAAGCCTCCTTTCAACTCACAAAGCATGTGCAATCGAAGCATCCTGGTACCGGCAGGGGTCTCCCCAGGGCTCCTCGCTTCCAGGATTCAGGATCTATCAACAGCATCCAGAGGTGTTAGAAGCAACTGAGTGCTGGCCGGAGTCTCCACATGGCTTCTCCAGCTTCAGAGGTCTGGTTTCATCAGGGTAAGGCTGTGTTGCTTCTCCTCTGGCTCTTTCTGTTCCTTGGACACTGCCATCCTGTCTTGTCAGTCAAGCGACTCCCAACAACTAGGAAAAATGGTCTCACATCTCCATGAGGGAAGTATCATGAGACTTCCCAGAATTATCAGGAGAAAGCCATGCCCACACAGAGGCCTCATTGGCTACTCAATGGCTATCTCCAGATTGACAGGCTAGACTCCACCCCTACATCCCAATCATGAAACTGACATCACAAATACATGACTGCTACAGGTGCCATGGAGAATGACCCAAAAGAAAAGTACGCTACAAGCCTCTGATTAGAAAAGTGTGGTTGGACATTGGAGCAAACGCAATGGCGGAGATTAAGATTGAGAATGTACAGAATTTCTGTTGACAAAAGGCATTTCTCTTGAAAGAAAAACAAAAAAAAACTACAGCAAGTATCTGATTTGAAAACAAAGCTGTGATTTGTTTGCTTTTGACTAAAAAAGAAATGTAACTAAGATGAGATGATGAATGATTAATTTGTCCTTAGTGAGGGAAGTACTGCTTCAGAAACACATGGTAGTATTGCTACATGCATGATCCACCTGGTTTTTATACTGATATGCATTATAAGTGTGTGTCAAGTATTTCCAGTAAGTTTATGACAAAAATATGATTTCCCACAAGACTTATTAGATGAAGATGAAGATTGAAAACTCGCAGATAAAAAAAAGAAAATTAGCAGATGAAAAATTGAACTTTCCAAGAAATCCAGGCATATGAAAAAAGCAATATGAAATTTCCATCTCACTCTTTGAAAGCTTACAAATTATTTTATCGGTGTATGGCTCAAAATAATAAAACTAACAAAATTCCACGATTGAGCTATTTTTGAGTTCTCAAAACAAGTTTTGAAATTAACTGAAACTTGAACATCTTAAAAAAACAAAGAATCCATCTTTAAAAAGGGGATATGATATTCAGGCAGTCAACAAGTATATGAAGAAATGCTGTCATCCATTAGCCATTGGAGAGATGCACCTCAAAGCAAGGAGATGTCACTGCAACCCAGTATTAATATCAAAGTTAAAAATAGCAAGCAGTAAATCATAAAATTCTGGCAAATTCCGGAGACACTGGAACATTTATACACTACTAATGTAACTGTAAAATGGTCTAACCACTGTGGAAAACAGTCTACCACTTCCTCCAAATGTTGGAAGAAGAAATTACATATGTTCTAGAAATTACTCTACTTGGTATTTATCCAAAAGAAAGAAGGACTCCAAAACCAACAGATATACACAGCCATGTTCATTGCTGCACTGTTTAAAATAACAAACCACCTAAAAACCCATCAATGCAAATAAACGTGGGTGTACACATACAATGGAGCATGATGCAACATTAAAGAACAACAAAGAAACTTCACAACATGGAACAGCATGGATGAATAGAGAGGTCATCATGTGGAGTGAAATTATTCAATAACAAATAGAAAAATACTTTATGACACCACAATTATAAAATTTCAAGAATAGGTTTTTACGTCAAAAGAAACATACTTTGATGAAAGCCAGGGATAGGAGGGAAGAAAGGGAGGAAAACTTACAGGCCAGAAGGATGATAGCTATGAACTTTGGTAAAGGGAAAGATAGTAGACAAAAAGAGAGAAATTCATAATGTATATGCATATAGAGATAGATAGATAGATGATAGATAGATAGATAGATAGATAGATAGATAGATAGATAGATAGATAGATAAAGACAGTGAGAGATTTGCTAGCCTTAAAGACAAGAGAGGTGAATGCCATAATACAGACAGTTCTTTAATAGTGGTGATCTATGGGAAGAAGCTTAGATAGGTATTCAGTCTGAACAGGTGTGGAAGGGAGAGTGGAATAATACTTATTACTGTATATACATTTGACAGAGGATAGATGTATATGTGTACTTAGTTTTGCAGCAAATATATCCATGAATGTGGTGGAGCATTTAAGATGCACATTTATGATTACTTCTTAGATATGCCCAAATTCCTGGAGGAAATGAGTTGCTGGACCAAAAGAATCAAGACCATCATCTTGGGAGACATGAAAGTCTATTTTCATAACATAGTTTACAAAATCAATGTTCCATAGCATCCTGGAGTGAGAAATGACTGGATTTCTGAACAACTGAACAACTATATAAGGTACAACTAGTGGTCTCTCCTCTACTAGATGAACAGTTTGAATGAAAAGGGAAAGTAGCCCGTGGATAAAGAAACTATGCAAACATCTGTCTCCACAACCTTGAGACCAGAAGAACTTGATGATACCTAACTACCACCTCCAACTACTCTAAAAATCATCCTATCAGGTGGTTCTTGTTAGAACAGGAAGAAATGTGAAAGAAAACATAAAAGCAAAGCAAAGGCAGGCTTCCTGGTTGGATAGCAATTGATTTAACACCAAGAGTATAGCCATCCATCACATTGCCAGTCTGAAACGGAACTCACTCCTGCAGTAAATAACCCAAGCCTTTAAGATTTTCCCAGCAAAAAAAGTTCAGAGTTAGGAAGGAATGAGGAAAGGAAACAGAAAGCAGGATCAGTGGTGGTATCTGGAGGGAACTGAAACATAATGTGTATGAACTGTGGAATTTAAAATTGATGATTTACCGTTTACCTGCACTGAAGTTTTGAGGAAAAAGTAAACAACAACAACAACATACACAAAAAAAACCACAGGTGAAAGAATATTATGCTATAATCTTCCTGTGATTGTTTGGTATTCAACTAGTTAGAATAATAGTCTACAGTCTTATCAGCAATTTCTGCACTCTCATTCACTTTTCAACTTCCTACAGTAAGTGACTGTTATAAGAAACTGAATTTTTAAAACACCCATGATTGTCCAGTCTGTAGATGGGATAAGAAAGAATGACATGACCAGTGGTTTGACTTCCTTGTTTAATTGTCCATTTTATCATTAAGTGAAAAACCTACATTTGGATAAAGGTTATATTCATATTTTTCCCATAATAGTCCTAGTTATACACAGTGCAAAGTATTTTTTAAAAAGACATTTAGTAAACAATTTAAGATTTGCATTATCTCTCTAGGATCCATTGTGCTTGAAGTTTTAAATGTATAATTAAATAGAACTCATATTGATAGCATTAACTATAAGTTCACCTCAAGGCCTTGTCATCTTCAGTTTAGCAATGTATCCTCAATCTGTCCTACTTTCTTGTTGTTGTTGTTGTTGTTGTTGTTGTTGCTGTTGTTGTACAATAGAGTCACTTCCCAGTCTGCATCATCTTCACAATTTATCTTCAGCTGGGTTCTCTAGAAACCAAAGAGACGTCAAAACCAATGATACATCAAAACCAATGATACAAACCCATGGTACATCAAAACCAATGATACATATCAAGGAAATGGCTGTAGCAGCAGAACTTCCCAAGTTCTGCTTAGACAAGTTCCAAGTCCGTGGGTCAGATGTTAAGCTGGAAGCTTCTCTGGACTCGAGTAGCTTCAGGGACTGGAGAACCCACAATTAACAGAAAGACTGTGTTAGGCTGGATTGGCTAGAGAAACCAATTCATTGACATATATATGTATGTATATATATGTGTATATATATGTGAAGCCTTATATGAAGACGTAATCATACCTAAGGACTACATCCCAGCCCTGTCCAACTCAAGTACATATGTTGATATGAGTCCTTAAATCCAATTCTAGTCCATAAATCCCTCATCAGACTCATGAAGCCACCTACAATGATTCAGGAAGATCACAGGTCAGTGATTGCAAGGAAATGACAGTGGACACATCTCCAGGGTTTACACAGGCCTCATTGTAACTCTGGCAAGTCTCCAAGTGACAATACAGCAAGAAGGTGAAGCAGAGAGAGAGACCTCCATTGCCATGTAGCTTGGTTTACCTCCAATCAAACCGTGACCTGGCTAAACTCCACCCACATGTTCTTATAGGAGCCATGTAGGCACAAAAAAACTAGCTACCACAAGCTTGTAGCTACAGAGGTAAATGAATCCACAGGCAGCAGCTTAGGTAAGATGGAAGGCTGCTGACAGCTTTCATCCTCAGTAACAACAAAGCAGGTAGAACATATTATATACACTGGTATATACATATATAATATACACACAATATATATTCCATCAAACCACGGAGAATCCTAGCTGAGCCAACTTGAACCAACGTTTTAAAGATCACAAAATTGTTGTTATGCTTGGTCCCTTGTCACAGCCATCATGTAAATCCACCTCTATTTCAATGTCTTTCTACTATACTAAGTGGTACCGGGAGTGCTTCTAGAGAAATAAAATCATAAATATGGGTCTCCTTGATTGATTCTCCAATCTGATTAGTCTTAAGAACACTGGTGATGCTAATTCTAGACCTAAAGCCATGGGTAATTTTGCCAATCCTACTAGTCCATGGTGTGAAATAGCAAAGCTAATCTCTAAATTAGAAGCACCGATGAATGGGATGCTAGTTACAGGAGAGGCTCTGGAGAGACAGAATATATGTCTGATATATTCCAGCAGTTTTGTTAAGATGCCAAGTATAAGGAAGCTAGTTGGCTGGTCCTCCTTACAATGGACTATGTGATTAAGGAGAGGGATTGCCTCAGGGCCTCAGAAGCACGCCTTAAGTGCCGACTCAGGGACTTGAAGGCATCATCCTGTGCTACGAAGGAGAGAGTTCTTGCCTGTAGTAAAAGAGCGAATATTGCTGAGAACCAGGTCCAAAGTCTCATTATGCAAGTGGCTGAATTACAACATCAGCTGAATGGCAGACCTAGAGCAGTGTCAGATGCCAAAGTGAGGGCATTGATAGGAAAAAATTGGGACCCTGAAACATGGGATGTGAATATATGGGCTGATGATCCAGAAGATGAGGATATTGTGTCACCTTTAGAAACAATTGAACCAGTCCAGTCAATAGATCTGCCCCTCCCAGCTGAAGATAGCAGTCTACTATTAACAAAACAACCCACACCTGAGCAGATCAACCAACCTACTCAAGGTGAAACGCCAGGTGGGGCTGCATCTCTACCATTGCCCGAGGGAAATGACTTACAAGATAGTGCTGAGAACACCCAGGAAACTCCCTCACCATTGATAGTTTCTGCTAGACCTATAACTAAAATTAAGGCCAGGAAAGCTCCTAAGGGTGAGGCCAAGCTGATTACTCAAGAAGAAGTACGCTATACTCACAAAGAACTGCTCAAGCTTTCAAAAATGTACGAGCAAAAGCCTGGGGAGTATGCCTGGGAACGGTTACTGAGGGTGTGGGATACTGGTGCAAGAAATGTATTATTAGATCAGTCTGAGTTTCTGGATATGGGACCCCTAAGCACAGACTCTTCTTTCAATGTCTCAGCAGGAGAGGCTAAGAGAGGAACCAACTCCTTATTTGGCTGGGTCACTGAGGCATGGGCTGCCAGATGGCCTAGATTAGACCAACCTGAGGTGCCTGACCTACCTTGGTACACTGTAGAAGAAGGCATCCAAAAGCTGTGGGAAATTGGTATGGTGGAATGGATCTATCAGGATACTCCCATAGACACCCCAAAAGGGGGTGTCCTGAGGACATATTCTTCACTACAACCATAAGGAATAAGTTTGTGATATGGGCCCCAGCTGCCCACGATGGAGCTGATTGGACTCCATGGTAACAGAGGGCAAGTGTCAGCAGTGAATCAACAGAGACAGGGTGTACGTGGTTATAATAGACAATAAGGCTTTCGTGGTAATCAAAGTAGCCCATCTTTTGTGGAATTATGGCATTGGCTACTTAGCTGTGGTGTCCCTAGGAGTGAAATAAATGGGAAACCTACTAAATATGTACATGACCTATACAGGCAGAAGAATGCTGGATCAGGTGAACAGAGGGATAGGCAGTCACGATCACTCAACCAATTCCCAGATCTGAGCCAGTTTACAGACCCACAACCACTTGAATGAGGGGAAGGCCGGGTCTCTTGGAAGAAGGACCCTGCCACATCACCGAAGATTTATGTTGTTAGTCTTTCTTCTAGCCTTCCCCAAAGGGACCTGTGGCCTTTCACAAGAGTGACTGTTCATTGGGGGAAAGGACATAATCAAACTTTTCGGGAGTTACTGGACACTGGCTCTGAACTGACACTAATTCCAGGGGAACCAAAGTATTTTGAAGGCCTGACAGTCAGAGTGGGGGCCAAGTTATTAATGGAGTTTTAGCTCAGGTGCACCTCACTGTGGGTTCGGCAGGTCCCCGAACCCATCCTGTGGTTATTTCCCCAGTTACAGAATGCATCATTTGAATAGACATACTTAGTAACAGGCAGAACCCCCATATTGGATCCCTGAAATGTGGAACAAGGGCTATCATAATGGGAAAAGCCAAATAGAAACCATTAGAATTGCCATTGCCTAGAAAAATAGTAAACCAAAAGCAATACCTCATTCCTGGAGGGATTGCAGAGATCAGTGCCACCATCAAAGACTTGAAAGATGCAGGGGTGGTGATTCCTACCACATCTCCATTTAACTCACCTATTTAGCCTGTAAAGAAGACAGATGGATCCTGGAGAATGACAGTGGATTATCGTAAGCTTAACCAGGTGGTGACTCCAATTGCAGCTGTAGTTCCAGATGTGGTCTCATTGCTTGAGCAAATTAATACTTCTCCTGGTATTTGGTATGCAGCTATTGATCTGGCCAATGCCTTCTTCTCAATACCAATTTCAAAGGATCACCAAAAGCAGTTTGCCTTCAGCTGTCAGGGGCAACAGTACACTTTTACAACTCTCCCCCAGGGGTACATCAACTCTTCTGCCCTGTGCCATAATTTTGTCCAAAGGGACCTCAATCGCCTGTCTATTCCACAAAATGTCATACTAGTCCATTATATTGATGACACTATGCTGATTGGACCCACTAAGGAAGATGTATCAAAGACTTTAGATTCATTAGTTCAGCATCTGCGTACAAGAGGTTGGGAAATTAACCCAACAAAGATTCAAACACGCTCCATGGTAAAATTTCTAGGGGTCCAGTGTTGTGGAGCATGTCGAGATATTCCCACTAAAGTAAAGAACAAGCTATTGCATCTGGCTCGCCCAACAACAAAACGGGAGGCACAATACCTAGTGGGTCTTTTCAGATTTTGGAGGCAACATATCCCTCACTTGGTGTTCTACTTTGACCTATTTATCAGGTGACATGAAAGGCCTCCAATTTTGTGTGGGGCCTGGAACAGGAAAAGGCTCTGCAACAGGTTCAGGCTGCCGTGCAAGCTGCTTTGCCACTGGGACCATATGATCCAGCTGAACCAATGGTGCTAGAAGTGTCAGTTGTTGATAAAGATGCAGTGTGGAGTCTTTGGCAGACCCCTCTTGGTGAATCACAGCATAGACCATTGGGATTTTGGAGTAAAGACCTGCCATCTTCTGCAGACAACTACTCCCCCTTTGAAAAACAGCTGTTGGCCTGTTACTGGGCTTTGGTGGAGACTGAACGCCTCACCTTGAGCCACAAAGTCACCATGAGGCCTGAACTACCCATCATTAACTGGGTATTGTCTGACCACAGAATCATAAAGTTAGACGTGTGCAGCAACACTCCATTGTTAAGTGGAAGTGGTACATATGAGATCGAGCCAGGGCAGGACCTGAAGGTACAAGTAAGCTGCAGGAAGAAGTGGCCCAAAGGCCCACAGTCCCCATACCTGTCATATTACCTTCTCTTTCCAAATCTGCACCTATGGCCTCCTGGGGAGTTCCTTATAATAATTTAGCTAAAGAACAGAAAAGTCATGCTTGGTTCACGTATGGCTCTGCACGATATGCAGGTGCCACTCATAAGTGTATAGAAGCAGCGCTACAGCCCCTTTCTGTGATCTCCCTGAAAGAATGTGATGAAGGAAAATCCAGAGCAGTGCACCGGGCTGTTCAGTTCACCTACAAGGAAAAGTGGCCAGATGTGAGAATGTATACTGATTCATGGGCTGTGGCTAATGGCTTGGCTGGATGGTTAGGCACTTGGAAAGTGCATGATTGGAAGATTGGTGACAAGGAGGTCTGGGGAAGAGGTGTGTGGATGGATCTCTCTGAATAGGCCAAAAAAGTAAAAGTAATCATGTCTCATGTGAATGCTCATCAAAGGGTTACCTCTGAAGAGGAGGGCTTTAACAATCAAGTAGATAAGCTGACAAGCGCTGTGGAGACTGGCCCTCCTCTTTCCTCTGCCACTCCTGTTATTGCCCAATGGGCACATGAACAATGTGGACATGGTGGCAGGGATGGAGGTTATGCATGGACACAGCAACATGAACTTCCACTCATCAAGGCTAGCTTGGCCTCAGCTATTGCTGAGTGTCCTATTTGCCAGCAGCAGAAACTGATGTTATGTCCAAGGTATGGAACCATTCCTCGGGAAGATCAACCAGCAACTTGGTGGCAAGTTGATTATATAGGACCACTCCCATCCTAGACTGGAGTTCTGGAATAGACACCTATTCTGGATACACATTTGCCTTCCCTGCATGCAATGGTTCTGCCCAAACCACCATTTGTGGACTTACAGAATGCCTCAACCACCAGCATGGCATCCCATATAGCATTGTTTCAGATCAAGGAACTCACTTTATAGCAAATTCAGTGCAGCAATGGGCCCATGCTCATGGAATCCACTGGTCATATCATGTTCCTCATCATCCTGAAGCAGCTGGCTTGATAGAACGATGGAATGGTCTCCTGAAGACACAACTGCTACACAAACTATGTGGCAACAACTTGCGAGGCTGGGGCAGTGTTCTCCAGGTAGCTGTATATGCTTTCAACCAGCGGCCAAGATATGGTGCCAATAGCCTGGCCAATAGCCAGGATTCATGGGTCCAGGAACCAAGGGGTGGAAACTGGAGTCACACCACTCACTATTACTCCTATTGACCCACTTGCAGCATTTTTGCTTCCTGTCCCAGCAATCCTATGTTCTTCGGGACTAGAGGTCCTGGTTCCGAAGGAAGCAACTCTCCCACCTGGAAACACAGCACGGATTCCACTGAACTAGCAGCTGAGAATGCCCCCTGGCCACTTTGGGCTTCTCATGCCTTTGGATCAACAGATCAGGAAGGGTGTCACTGTACTGAGTGGTGTCATTGATCCAGATTATCAAGAAGAAAGTGGACTTGTTTTACATAACGAGGGTAAAGAGGAATATATCTGGAATGCAGGAGATCCCATAGACCGACTCTTAGTGCTCCCATGCCCTGTGATAAAAGTTAATGGTAAATTACAGCAACCCCGTCATGACAGGACACCTAATGGCCTAGACCTCTTGGGAATGAAGGTCTGGGTCACCCCACCAGGCAAAAAACCACAAGCAGCTAAAGTGATTGCTGAGGGCAAAGGTAACACAGAATGGATAGTAGAAGAAGATAGTTCTACTTACCAATTACGACCACGTGATCAATTGCAGAAGCAAGGTTTGTGATTGTTCATGTGTTTTCTGTTTACGAGACTATTGAATCTTTTCTTTGCTCATGTATGATATATCAGCTACAATTAGACTCAGTGTTTTCTCATTTATATGTATGATAGATGTTTGATGTTAATCTATAATGATAGATGTTATCTATAATGATAGATCATTGATATCTGGAAATTCTATATGGGTAAAAAATTGTGTACGTTGCCATGTTGGCAAGGGGTGGATTGTGATGGGTAAGTTTGTTATGCTAACATGGCCACAGAAGATTGGTGGGTCTGTTGTGATGGCACGGCCAATGAACACACGGGACGAATTGAAGGGCAGAGATAGGAAGGACTCGGCGAGTCCCGCCCTCTCTCTTGCTTCCGCATCTTCGGACCAGAGAGCTGCCTTGTTCGTCCTGTGCCTCGACCTCCAAGCAACACTACCCATGGGACACCTAATCGTGGACTGTATTGCTGTGAGTTGAGGTTCCTTCAAGCCCTACTTCGCCACGACCCCACTCCTGGTACCACTTGTGTCAGGCTGGGTTCTCTTAGAGAAATAAAATCAGGACACTAGTAATTCTTTTTATATATTTATATATAGAGAAAGGTATATAAGATAAGAAAGAAACAGTTAACTATCTATAAAGCAATACAAATTGCTTGGTGCTACTCACTTGCATGAGGCAGCTAGAAGACTGGCAGTTCTTCAAGTCTTGAGGGCCGCTGAGTAGTCCTCTGTAGAGCAATTCAAGCTATCTGGTCACAGGCAGCAAACAGCAGAGCAGGTCCCCAACAGTCAGCCAGATGACAGATGAAGCATGATGCCCTTCTTTAGGGACTGGTCCCATCTAATAACATGTCCAAAGTACATTAGACAAAGTTTCACTATTCTTTTTTCTAAAGAATAAGCTACATTTCTTTTAAGACACATTTTTTGATTTACCTAAAAGTGCACAGTACATTCAATATGAGCTAATTATCCAGTGCAATAATCATTCTCTAGTTGTTCTTATTCATTTTCCAATTTCCCCATGCATAAAGGGTGCCAGAAAAGTATGGGTCAGTTACATTCTTCCTCCAAGTGACATCTTTGCTCTTTGGCACTTTAAAAAGCACTTTAATCTCTTGCAGCAGATTTGCCCCATGCAATACTTTCTAGAATTCTCAGTAAAACAAAAAACCAGTTCTCAAACTCTATATTGTTCTTTACAGGTTTATGGAAAGTTTCTGGGCTACAAAAGTGAAACTCTCATAAAAATCAAGAATAAAAAGGAGGGGGCCCCTAACCCCTTGCTAGTTAAAATAATAATGGACAATGTGTGTTACCATGAATTCATTCTTTCAGAATTCTCTGTAAATGTCAGAAACAGTACACTGAATTGTGTTGCTCTCTTCAACATGCATAATTCTGGAAAATGAGTCAGGCTTTTTGTTGCCTCCCCCTTACTCCCTCTTTTTAATTCAAAACCAAAGCCCACTCTCAAATGGTGTTTCTTCAATGTTAACTCAAGAATAAAATATACTTAGGGATAATTGTTTAAAGTAAATGTAGCAGTATATGCCTAAAGAAGAAATAAAATAATGAGCACTAATGTCCAGATGGCTTTTGTGATTTAGTTGAAATGAATCACATCTGAAATCCAGGACCTTCCTTCCTCTTTATGGAGATTTTAAATTCTTTTTGTTGGTTATAATTTCAACAACATTAATAAAGTAATCTTGACAGAGACTTTTGAAAGTGATTTGAATGATAGCAGTACAGTCTAAAATTCATTAGCTCAACTGATATTACAAAAGATTTTATACTTAACAAATTGGTCTCTAATGAGCCTATGCACAAACAGGTGATGACACAGTCAGAGTTTGTGTCAATTGGGCTGAGATAGGATTCTGAGGGCCGGACAGTTCACCCCTAGTAAGCCTCAGTGGTTGGTCCTACAATAAAGTAATCTACTGGCTAATGGGATCAGCTGTGAGTAAGCAAGCAGTTGTAGGATTAGTGGGAAATGCTACCCCCCTATGTGAATCCCACCCCTGATGTAATCGAAAGGACTTTTTCTGAGAGTGTCACCCAAGACCCATATAAACCTAAATAAACAAACGCTTGTTTGCTTTTCCCTAGATCTGGATCAGGATCCTGCATCGGCCTCATTAAAGTATAGGTCTTTGGTCTTGAGCCCATGGCCTGCTATATTACCTGGAAACCCTGCTATCTGGCCTATCATCTGGTCTGTTTACCTTAGAGTCATATGTTTTTCCAGTCATCAACTTCTGGTCTTCCTGCCGATCTTAGTGCACCAACCCTCAAAGCGACTCAAGTCTGGAGAAGTCTTCAGCTCAACATCTGACCCATGGACTTTGAACCTCCTAGACTCAGGCTGGACTAGCCTGTATAACTGTGTGAGTCTTTTGTAATATAAACTTATATATCACTGGTTTTGCTTCTCTAGATAACCGTCTAGCACGGGTGAGAGGACTAGAATCTAAATTTGTTGCTCTTTTCTATACACTATTTGGGATTGGGGGATGACTTAAACTCTGCCCACTTCGATTTCTTGTGTATAACCCAAAACCAAACTCAATGCCCTCAAGTTGATTCCAAGTCACAGCAACCCTTTGGGGCAGGCTAGAACTATCCCTGTGGGTTTCCAAGATTGTCACTCATGAAGGAAGTAGAACACCTTGTCTTTCTCTCTCTCCATCACCAAGGCTCATCTCCTTTATGTATAATAGCATATTAATAGTTGTGTGGTCAAGTCATTCACCCAAATAATTACAGTGAAACCTCATGAAAAGTTTGAAATATTGTGAATAAATGTAAGAAACTATTAGACCAAATTATCTGGGATATTTTTATCCCATGTTTTCCTCCCCTGGAATACAAATTCCTTTATTTTTCCAATAAATTGAATAAATATGAAAATTTTGCTATTATTACTTAGGTTTCTCTCTATAATATCATTGAGCACATATCTATACTCCAGAATTTAATTTTAAACTGAAGACCCTAACATCTGTATCAGAACCAACACTTGGAAGCTGACACATCTATGGAGTAAAAATTGAGAATATAGTCTGTTGACCAAATTCGTGGTCTGACTTCTAGTTCTACCACCTTCTCCGTAAAACCTATAATATATCATTTAGTCTCTCCATAGCTCAAATTCCACGATCATAAACTCTGACTAAAGAAGATGGCTACTTCATAGGGCTCTGAGTTCCTACACATATGCCCCTAAGGAATACCTGATTAATAAATCTAATTGTTATTAATATTGCAACCTTCAGTTACTCCCTGCCCTTCCAGTGTTTTGCCACCATCCATAAGGTTACCTTAGTCACAATCCTGGAGAAATCTTTCTTTTTCTTCCTTCCTCACTACCACATCCAACCCTTTTTCAGACACTATCAAGTCAAACCTCTTTTCATGTCTAAGCCTCTTCTCTTCTATATTATACTTCATTCAGATCAGCTTTTCTAAACGGAAAGACGGTACCTGCCTTCCAACTGGTCTCTATGTCTTCCACATACAAGGGGCTTCAAAAAGTTCCTGGAGAATGGAATTAAAAGACAGTGGCATTTTTTCCATGAACTTTTTGAAGTCCTCTAGTAGTACTGCCCCTCCTTCTCACTCCTTAACCCATTCATTCCTAGTTTACCTTCTTTATGATGAAAATTTACTTTCATTAAGTCCTGATTTCTGCTTCCAACAGATACATGCAGGAATCACTGAAATCACACTTGTGTGTGCCTACTTCCATAACTCCAGATTTTAGCATTGGCCAGTTCATCCTACATCCATTCATATTCACTTAAAAAGTTTTCGGTGATCCAGAGACGGCCGAACTTCTTTCCATTCTAAGTTTTCAAATAAATAATAACCTCTACCTATAATACTCATACCCTTTCTTCTTATACGGACTCTTACTTTTGGCTAATGTCTCAACTAACCTTAACTTTCTCCATAAGAATTTCACTAACTCTAGATCAGCGGTTCTCAATCTGTGGGTCGTGATGTGATCCCTTTGGGGGTCAAACAACCCTTTCACAGAGGGCAGCTGATTCATAAAAGTAGCAACATTATAGTTATGAAGTAACAACAAAAATAATTTTATCGTTTGGGGGTGATGACAACATGAGGAAATGTATTAAAGAGTCACAGCATTAGGAAGTTTGGGAACCACTGGTTGAGATCTAATCAGGACCCTCTGATGATAGTTCCCTTCAGCTCTCTACCCTCTTCCTTACTGTTGGTCTTTCCACGTCTGTCTTACACGCATGACTAGTATGCCAACTCTTCCTCTATTACTTACTCTTTATACCCACTTCCTAGCCCAATGACACATAATAAATATGGAACTGATTAAGTAAGTAAGCAATGGACTGACTATCAAGCTCTTCCCTTCACTCTTCTATAACTCTCCACTTCCATGATTAAAGAGTTCTCAAAATATGCTTTGAGGTTATACTAAAATTACGAAGTATTTTGCCTTCTGGACATTAGTGGAAGGTATAACAAGATCCACTCTTGCTCAAATAATACAAACTGAATTTCACAAATCAAAAAGTCCTCTAAAATATGTGTATAAAATGAAGTCAAACAGCTGTCATGTTTTTAAAGTTTTCAAACAATAATGTCAAAAGCTAAAACCTCAATAACAATCATTTAAGGTAGCATAAGAATTGATAATTTCATGATATTTTAACATAGTTTTTCATTTGATATTCACAATTGACCTTTGAGTTACATATGCATAATGAACCAGTTTCCCATGTGTTCAAGTAATAGCTTCCTTTTCTGTTTTGCCACCCAGTCTAGACATGTCATATTGAGCTCTTCTGCTTCTGAGAAATATTCAAGGTTACTGCTAGATAAATATTTCTACTTTATGGGAGTGTGTGACCCTATTCCTCAAGGTCAAAATGAGAACCATTAACATCATATTTAGAGACTGTGAGATAGAAGGGAGGAAATATGAGAAAAGAGGCAAAGGGCACATGCTAATTGTCTTTCAAGATATATCACTTCAAGTTTCCATATATAACATTTATACTAATATCCCATACAGAATTTAGTCAGCAGGTCTCTCAGGGGTATTGTAAAGTGACCTTTTAAATTTGAGAGACCATGTGACTGATACAAAGTGAGGTCATTTTTGATGAAAGAAAGGGCAAATGGATATTGAGGAACTACTAGAAGACTTTTCCACAGGTGAAAGTACATAGCTATCTTCCAGAGGAGAAAATAGGGAATTTGCTTCCTGGAGAAAGCAGAGTTAAATTAAAGAATCCTGAGTCAGTACTCAGTTATCTGCCAATGACTATGTTGTCCCTTCCGTTGACTGCAGTGTCTGCCTCAATTCAGACACATGTTCAACTTTTACTTTCTTTGCTTTTAACTGCAGAGCACTCTCCCTGTGGGATAAGCTTTGAACTGTTAAGCATGAGGCTGGTTCAAACCCACTAAACTCTTCCAAAACGGTAAGTCTTTATTGAGGTAGAAAGCCTTTTTGAGGAGAAAAGTAACCATTCATGCCTCTGATTCTCTTTTCTGTACTACTTCATGGGAGCCAAATAAATGATATAAACATTTGTTCTTCTGAGAAGTACAGCTAATAAGTTGGAAGATAGAACATTTTTAAAGTCTTTATTTAAACATCCCTAATAATCAGCAGTTAAATCCCACAAACCAACCCAAGGAAAGCTTCTTGCTCTGTCTAAGGTTTACAGGCTATCCATGTCTACCCTTTATGGTCATTATGAGTTGGAGTTGCCATTAACGTGATATTCTAATGTAAAGTAAGATTGTGGTGGCACAGTGTTTGTTTGTTTTATAAAATAGTTTCATTGGCATATATTTAAACTATATAATTTAAACATTCATCAAATTAAGAATGTGGCACAGTGGTTAAGTGTTTAGTTGCTGTATGAAAAGCATTGTTGATGTTTTCATTGTTTTCTTTTCTTTGCTTGCTTCATTATAGAATGTCCTTTTTTTGAGTATGTTATTTCTCTACAGGTCCGTCTGGACGGGGTGGGGTGGATGGGTGGTCTAGCGGTGGGGACGATGGGATTGATGGTACTAGGGTGGATGTAGGAGGGTGGCTTCTGGCTGTTCCAGTGATGGGGGGAGTAGCATGTGGTTCAGGATCAGTGGCAGGGTGGGTGTGGAAGGCCCAATAGGGATTGATTAAGACGAATGTAATAGAGAGACAATATTGAAACCCAGATGGAGGTTGAGTGTGATGGTGGGACGTGAGGAGGTATAGGGAAATAGAGAAAAGAACTGGAGAGTAAAAGGCATTTATAGAGGTTAAATACAGGTGTATACATAGGTACATATATTCATATGATGAAGGGGAAATAGATCAATTGCATATACTTATAGGTTTAGAATTAGAATAGCAGATGGGCATTGGACCTCAATCAGTTACTTCCTCAGTGCAAGAACATTTTGTTCTATTAAATTGGCATCCCATGACACACAGCTCCCTGATACAATCAAAGAAAACAAATGTGTGCATAGGCAAATGTGGTGAAGAAAGCTGATTGTGCCTGGCTATCAAAACATGTACATCTGGGGTCTCAAAGGCTTGAAAATAAACAAGCAGCCATCCAGCTCAGAAGCAACAAAGCCCACATGGAAGAAGTACACCAGCTTATGGGACCAAGAGATACCAAAGGGATCAACTATCAGGTTTCAAGAACTAATAATCATAATATTATATGCTCACTTTCTTGATATGATAACTGATGACAAATATGTGCATAAGCAAATGTGATGAAGAAAGCTGATGGTGCCCGGCTATCAAAAGATGTGCAATTGTGGTTTTAAAGACATGAAGGTGAATAAGTGGCCATCTAGCTAAGAAGCAAGCCCACATGGAAGAAGCACAACAGTCTGTATGACCACAATGTGTCAAAGGGATCAGTATCAAGCATCAAAGACCTAAAAAATATATCATTATAAATGAAGGGGAGTTCAGATTGGGGCTCCAAAGCCCATCAATAAGTGAAGAGACATCCTCTTACAGAGGGTTTGTAGCAAGGGGATGAGCCGGTCTAGGTGCAGTGTAGTAGCAATGAAATGTTCTTAAATGCTCCCTCCCACCGACTATCATTATCCCAATTCTTCCAGACAGATTTGGCTACACCAAGGGATGCACATTGAAATTGAAAACGTGGAAATTTAGGATAGATAATCCCATGAGACTAGTGGGGAGTGGTGACACTTAGAGCGTGGAGGGATGGTGGAGCAGAAAGGGGGAACAAATTTCTCGGCTCTACATGTGACCTCCTCTCTGGGATGTGGTCAACGGGGGGGGGGGGGGGGAAGCAATGAGTGAAGATTAGACACATTAGCAGTGTAAGATATGAAGAGATAATAACAATTTGTAAGTTATTGGGAGTTCATGGGGGAGGAGAAGAAGGAAAGGGAAATATGGGGAGTTGGAATTTAAAAAATATAGAATTAGAGGAAAGAGGAGAAGAGGAACTTATGCTGGAGGGGTTCAAGTAGATAATGTATATGAATGTGGCAACATGTGTACAAATATACTTAATACAAACAATGTATTAAATGTTGTAAGAGCCCCCAATAAAATCTATACTTAAAAAAAGAAAAAGTGGAAGGATCTCAAGGAAATGAAATGATACAGGGTCTTTAATTGGCTCATGCAAGGGAACAACTGTAAAGACAGCACAGTTCTGTGTAGTGTTTCGTTCTGCTGTGCACAGAATTCATATGTATTGAAATCAGCTTGCTGACTCCTAACAGCAATGGCTATGCAGAAATCATATCAGACCTATAAAATAAACAATTGTCTCAAGTAATAATGGATATAATTTTCTGAGATAAAATATTAAAAGTAAAAAAAAAAAGCCAGAAGAAGGATGTGGCAATCAGCTCCCCTAAGCATATCACATGGGACATCATTTGGGGCAATGATACTCTGCTCTGTACACTTTTATAAATGGGAAGTGTTTCAATGGCAATGGATTTGGTATGTTTTATGTTTGCAATATAATAATGAATATAATCGGGGGAGAGACAGACTCCCAGGGAGGAAACTGTAAGGAGAAATTATTATCTGACATTTAAATTTTTTAAAATAAAATATTTACTGACATATATCAAAAGGATTTTTACACTGCTGCTAGTGTTTACTGAAGAGTTTGTAAATAGGAACAAAAAGGACAAAAACAAGGAACAAAGACAGCAACTAGTAACTACAGAAAAAAAAATTGAAAGTTGGGCAGAATCAGCTTTCTTCACCACATTTTAATATGCATTCACTTTGTCTTCATTGATCATGTTGGGAAGGTGAGCATCATGGAACACCAGTTCTTACATTGAGGGAGTACTTGAGAGGAGACCAATATCCATCTGCTACCTTAATACTAAACCTATATGTGTACATATAACTATATTTTCATATGTAGATGCCTGTATTTAGGCCTCTATAAATGCCCTTTGTCTCCTAGTTCCTTCTTTTACCTTTTACTTTTCTCTCAGTTACACTACCCTGGATCAAGACCTATCAGGCCTCTTACACCCTCCTCGCCATCATTTTAGATCACATGTTGTGCCTTTTCCACTTCCATTTCCCTGCCTCCCCTTTTCCCATGTTCCCCGGTAACCATAGGCCCTGTTGTTTTCCCCTCCAGATTGTTTATCCTGCCTATCTTATCTAGAGACCTGATACAGACCTGCAGAAATAATCATATGCACTAAAAACAAGAAAGAGCAAAACAAAGCAACAACAACAACAAAACCAGCAACAATAACAAAAGAAAAGCCTGTAAGTAGTTTGAAGTCTATTTGTTGACCTTTAGGAGTGTTTTCCAGTTGAATCTGATGGGGTGCCATACCCTGGCACCAAAGTCTATTTGGGAATTCCCTGGGGACTTCCTTGTTCTATTCCTCTTGCTGTTCTGGTGCATACCCGTAGTGTTTTGTCTCGGGGTGATGGGGACAAATCAGGTGCAACAGGCACACTCTGTCTCCAGTGTTGTCCCCTGAGGTGTTATGGCTCAGGGAGGGAGGTCATGTCTCATAGTGGGGCCAGCCCTGTCATCTCTCTGTTTTGGCTTCTCGAAGTGGGAATATCATCCTCAGGGCTTGGTGGGCCAGGACGTGTTTCACTCTCTCTTCCTCCCCCTTCATTTGTTCCTATGTGCTCTGAACAGACTTATCCCTCTCCATGAGCTGAAACTTCAGTGCTATCCTCTGTGGAGAGGACTTCTTTGGTGGAGAGAGGTTCTGTCAGCAAAACAAGCAACCATCTAGCTGAGAAGCAATAAAGACCACATGGAAGAAGCACACCAGCCCGTGTGATCACAAGGTATCAATAGGATTGGGTAACAGGCATCAAAGAACAAAAAAATCATATCATTGTGAATGATGAGGAGTGCAGAGTAGGAAGTCTATCTGTGGACAACTGGACATCTCCTTACAGAAGAATCGAGGGGAGGAGATGAGCCAGTCAGGGTGCTGTATAGCACAAATAAAATGTACAATCTTCCTCTAGTTCTCTAATGCTTGATTCCCCTCCCCCACCCCACTATCATGATTCCAATTCTATCGTACACATCTGACTATACCAGAAGATGTACACTTGTGTAGATAAGAACTGGAAATACAGGGAATCCAGGGCAGATAAACCTCTAAGAGAGTAGATACTAGAAGGGGAAGGGGCAGGTGGGGTAGAAAGAGGGAGCCAATCAAAATGATCTACATGCAACCCCCTCGCTGGGGGATGGACAACAGAAAAGTGGGTTAGGGAGAAACAAGAAAAAAAAACAATTTATCAATTATCAAGCAATCATAAGGGACGGAGATAGGGTCAAAAAATTCCTATACTTGTGCTAGAAGACCAACAACAGACCATTAAAGAGACAGGGAAGTTATCTGCACCATCTTGGATCTCGGTTCAGTGAATTTAAACTGAAGATTTGGGAATGAAAAGGGACACAGTGAAATTTGTGCCTCTGATTCTGACTGACCAGGGGGAAAAAAAGAGTGTGGAGTGGAAACATGCTGTGCTCTGCTCCAAAGCGACCCAGACTTTTTATCCAAGGTCATTACTGGTGACGAGACATGGTCTTATGACCCTGAAAGTAAACATCAATCATGCATGTGGAAAATGCCATCATCACCTCACTCCCCTACTTCACCCCACCCCCAAAAAAGCTCATTATGTGAAATTAAAGATCAAGACAATACTCACTTGTTTTTTTAATGTAAGGGTGATAGTGCATTTGGAGTTTGTTACATCAGGCTTGACTGTTTAGCTTTCTATTTAGAGGTTCTGAAAAGAGAGCATAGAAATGTGCAACCAAAAAAGGCCTGATTTGTGGCAGACGGGGACTGGTTTGCCATTATCACAAGACACTTTCTTACCCAGCCATCTCAGTGAGTCAGTTTGAGGCAAAAAACAGCACAGCTTTCTTACTCCACACACCTTACTCACCTGACCTTGTTCCATGTGACCTCTTTTTGTTTCTGCGAATGAAGAGGACATGAAAGGACAGCGATTTGACAACAGAGAAGAGGTATTGTCAGCCATCCAAACATATGAGTATGAAAAACGTTTCCAATGGTTGAATCTCATATTTGACTAATGTATCAGACGTAATGAAGAGCACTTTGAAGGTGATTAGGCTATTTTGTACCAAAAAAAAAAAAGAGAGAGAGTTAAATACCTGGTGTTGAAAAACAAATTCCATTGGGGGGGGTACCCTCTCATTTATGACTGGGGTGGAGGAAAAAGCAGGAGAAATAAGAAAGAGGGATGTCAGTAACCTTCTTTCCCCTTTTCAGTAGTAAAAAACACAGTTATTAAAACTGAATAAGCAAAGCACAGATCTACAAGGACATTAGAGATAGGAAGGGACCAGAATTGGCAAGTCTGTCTCTGAATTGAGAGGAGTGAAGCAAGGTGCTGCTACCTTTCTCCATACGTATTCTAAGACTATTGTATTTTAAAATACATCTAAAATTTCTAAATAATTTTCACACAAAAAATTGCTTGCAAAAAATATAGTTTTTTATCTGACAATAATCTTTTTTCTTTTCTTTTTGTTTAGAAGCATCTATTTTTATTTCTGCGGATAAGGCATGTCTCTCTTTTTTTGGCATCACTGCCCTCTGGTGGTGGGAGTAGGAGGCCCAGTCTTGCTCCTGGAGAGCTGCTGCTGGATTTGAACCTCCAACCCAGAGGGTCACTGTCCCGGGCACAACCACTATGCACCGGGGCTCAGCCCTTCTTTTCTAGAAATTTATGTACTAAGAATATATTTAGCAAATTCCTGCCCCTTATTTTTTTAATAGATCATTTTATTGGGAGCTCATACAACACTTATCATGATCAATTCATACATCAATTGTATGCAGTTCATATTTGCACATTTATTGCCATCATCATTCTCAAAATATCCTCCTACTTAGGCTCCCTGGTATCATCTCCCCATATTTACCCTCCCTCTCCACCCACTCCCCCAAAAACTCTTAATAATTTACAAATTGTCTTAGATTTGTCGTATCGTACACTGTCCCATGCATCCCTTCACACACTTCCCTGCTGTTCATACCCCAGGGAGGAGGTTATATGTAGATCCCTGCAATTGGTTCCCCCTTTCTATTCCACCTTCCATCCACCTTCCTGGTATCACCACTCTCACCACTGATCCTGAAGGCTTCATCTGTCCTGAATTCCACATGTTCCTGACTTCAGTGTACATAACCCTGGTCTAGCTGGATTTGTAAGGTCCAATTGGGATCATAATAGTGGATAGGAGGAAGCATTTAAGAACTAGAGGAAAGTTGCATATTTCATTGTTGCTATACTATACACTGACAGGATCATCTCCTCCATGCCACCCCTCTGTAAGGGAATGCTGCTTTACCTATTGATGAGCTTTGGGTCCCCAATCTGTACTCGCCCTCATTTATATTGTTATTTGATGTCTGATACCTGATTCCTTTGACACCTCATCATCACACAGCCGGTGTTCTTCTTCCATGTGGGCTTTGTGGCTTCTCAGGTAGATGGCCACTTGTTTACTTTCAAGCCTTTAAGACCCATCCTGCCCTTATTATTCACAATTCACAATTCTTTATTCTGACTGGGAAGAAAGTCCTTCTTTTTATTGAGTTTTACTCAAAATACAGAACCTATAGAAAATAAAACCAATGATCATAAAAGTTCCCAGTTCTAATACTTCTCATTCCTCAATTAGTTTTCCGTGTCTTCCCTAAGAATATGCACACTTCTTTCCCAATTAAGATCCTTTGATCCTATCTTTCTTTGTTTCAATTTAACAATGTTTGGTAAAGAAATTAGATACTGTGGACTCACAAAAACTCTGCTAGAGTTTTAATATTGCAGAGTCAAGTAATATCTATAATTGACATGAAAGGAAAGTAGGTGAAAACTTAACACAACAAAAATTTAACTCTGCCAGAGTACTCTCTGAGTGTTAGAAATGAATAACAAGTCAAGGAAACTCTATTACTTCATGCTTAGATGGATTTAGAAAATACAATTTTGATACTGATAATTTCTTAACAAATTTAAAATACAGAGGTATTCCTGTGTAGGCAGAATATTCAGCAAGCATTAAATTAATAATACCTTTAAGACCAGGGCTAGCAACATCCTTTTTCCAAACTAGTACAAGATGAAGATGAAGGAGCCCTGGGCACAGTGGAGAAAGCCATGTTCCTTTTCCATTAGCCTTCCGCCCTGTCCTTAAGGGACTGCAGTCAGGATCTGGAGACACACTCTGCCCTCGTCTCAAAGGTAAGCAGGCCCTGGAAGAGGAGACGTAGGAGGTCCCCAGGATTCACGTGTCAAATGCGGTGGGTGCTACCAGATACCTCCTTGCCTAAGAGATTACTGAATCCCTATTTAAGCCTCTCAACTGAGGAGAGGGCAAAGTAGACCTTCTCTTTCCAGTGGGACCTGCTCACCTGCTGCCCCAGGCAGCAAACAACAATAGTCCCAAACAAGAGTAGAGCCAGGCCTCCAGGGCAGTGGCCTCACTGATACTGCTGTCACCCAGTGTTTTAACTCTTGGGGCCACCCATGTGGGCTGGCTAGCCGCCAACACTCCCACCCCCCAATATTGCACAGAGAATCTGGATTGGGCCCCTGTGCCCACCCTAGATCAGACCACGCCCTCCTCCCACCTCCCACCACTCACCCCTTTTTTGGCTTTGAAAACTTCACCCTTCTCCCCTTAGTCAGGTGACCAGACGTCAAAAAGCCAAAAGCGGGACAGTCCCAATTTTCAAACAATTTGTCCCGCTTCCCATGGCATTTTTTAAAAGTCCCGATTTTTTAAAAGAATGCAGCAAGCTAGGGAATGGCGGGATAATGGGAAGGGAATATATGGTTTTTAGCGGCCATGTGACTATTTCGCCAGGATATGAATTTTATACTATTTTTGTTAACTTTATAATGCTAAACTTTAATAATAACAAATAATTATTGAGAACTGATTATCAAGAACTGCTTATCAAAGTTTACATTGTTGATCAGTTGTTAGAATTCGACCACCATGTTTGGACTTAACGATGCCATTTTTTGGCATTGGCAATGACGAAAACATTTTATAACTGTTTCTCAGACGTTACACATCGTACTGCGTGCTACTGCTAGTTAAACAAGTGATATCAGCAAATCAGCTACTCAGATAATTTAGGTCCGTATTTATTTCATAAATACATAAATTTTCTTGAATTTAGCAAACAGTACTCGTATTATTTATATTAAATAGTCGCGGCAAAAAGTCTAGCACCAGCCTTGAAAGTGACACGACTCACGTTATGGCAAATTCAGAGAAAAAATAATACAAGTTAGTATTGTTATTATTTAGAAAGAAATATATGATTAAAATAATTTTTAAAATATACTTTATAATAATCAAATTAATTTAATTTATAAACTAACAATAAAATATCGTCATGTAATTATGTACTTACTTATTGTGTTTTTAAGCAATACGTATATAACTATTTATATATAATTTTAAATTATTTGTTTTAGATTTTTAACATAATGAGTAAGAAAAGAGGATGCAAACTCAATGATGATCTAAGAAGTGAATTTTCTTTTATTGAAAAAAACAAAAGCGATTACATGGTAAAATGTGAGAAACGTAATGGTGGACTTTCTATTTCGCACAGCAGGAAGAACGATATGTCAAAGCACTTGGAGACACAGAAACATAAAAGATATTTAAATACTGCTGCATCCTCCAAAATACAAGAATGTTTTCTTAAGACAACTTATGGAGATGAAGAAGAGAAATTAGCATCAGCAGAAGACTTATGTCTTTTCATGCTACTAATCACAATCATTCCTTCAGATTGATAGACTATATATCACAAGTCAAAAAGTTATTCAACAAAAAATTTGCCTATGCTAGAACAAAATCCAAGGCAATTGTGTCTAATGTGCTTTCCCACATGCATTTTCAGAATTAAACAAAAATCTAAAAAAAATTAATTTTATAGCCATTTAGTCTGATGCATTTAATTCTAATTATAAGGATATCAAGTTTTCCCACCATTATTAGATTTTTTTATTCAGAAACTGGAATAAAAATTAGAATTTTAGATTTGGTTTCTTTGCCCGGTGAAACTTCTGAAATAATTTTCAGTTTCATTATTAATATTTTGGAAAAGAGCAATTAAAAACATAAAATGATTGCACATTGTGCAGACAACATGAACATAAATTTTGGAGGAAAAGAGAGAAGAGGTACAAATAATATTTTTTATAAATTAAACAAAAACCTTAATTAAAACATTATCATGTTGGCTGTGCAGAACGCCATTCAAGCAGCTGCTGACTTGTTTCCCATAGATATGGAAAATATTGTTACTAAAATATATTCTGATTTCTATATAGACACTGTGCGTATTGAAATGCTTAAAGAATTTTGTGAGACTGCAGAAGTGGAATCTCAGAAAATACTTGGTACAGTAAAATGCCCTGTTTAGTTCTTTTGCCTGCTGTCAAAAGAATTTTGAAAATATATGATCACTTGAAATTCTACTTTCTATCACAGGATTAATGTCCTAGACTTTTAGAAGAGTTTTTTGAAAAAGAATCTTCAAAATTTTGACTAGAGTTTGTACACAATCAAGCAACTCTTTTGCAAAATGCTATAAAACTAATTGAAGGCGACAAAATTTCAGTAATCAAAGTAACAAATGAAGTTAATAATTTAAAATTTCAGTGTTAAGAAAATAATTTTCTTCCATTAACTATCTCTAATAGTATAAGCCAGCTAGAAGAAGAAGGTGCAATAAATCATGCAGATATCATGAATCATGTTAAAAAGTTCTAGAGTAACTGCATAGATTATTTAGAAGAGTGGATGGTACAGTACAATGATATTGAACATTGTTACTGGTTACATTAAAACAAGAACTTAATTGGAATCATGTGCAAAAATCACATATTACTCAAAATTTCCTACATAATAATATTTCTGAAAATGATCTTTTTAATGAGGTATCATTATTAAAATTATATTGATAAGAAAAAGTCTTAAAAGACTTAAAAGAAAAAGCCTTAAATCTTGGGCAACAGCAAAAAATCACAATAGAGAACAAATGATTAAAAATATTTCATCATTTTGAAACAAACCAAGTTCCATACAATAATGCACTAAAAATTGTGGAATATGTGCTTTCCTACCAGGAACTAATGCTGCTACTGAACACGCTTTTTGTCTGGTAAATAAAGTTTGGACATCAGAAAAATCACAATTAAGTGTTGAGACTTCGAAAGCCATTTTATGCGTGAAATATAATTTAGCAAATTCTTGTGAAAATTTTTATGACCTTTTTTTTTTTTTCACATCACTGCCCTGGTAGGAGTAGGAATCATGACCTTTTAAATAATAGCAATCTACTAAAAAAAATTTATTCAAATGAGAAATATGCCAAAGGATAAAATAATACTATATATAACTTTACTGTATTGTATTTGTAAATTGTACTTTTGAAATTAAAATAAATATATTACAGTACTATTTTTGCATTCTATGAAATTTTTTTTCTATGACAATTTTTGTTGTTCCACACAGGCCAAATTTTTAATGAAGACCCCCGGGCCCCGCCCCACCCCTGAGTTAATGGTGCCCTGCTTAAAATCTGGTCACTTTACCCACTGACCAAAGCAGTGTAGACAACCCCGTCTCCTAGTTACGGCCTGTCCCTTGGCAGAACCTGAGCTCTTTGGGTTGTCACTCCCTCTGATAGCATTAAGGAGTGCAGTTTTCACCCCCTCCAAATCTCTTGTGACACCACTGTGAAAGCTCAAGACAGTAAATAGCAGAGCATTAAACCTCAACCACCGAGATTTCTGAGGGTGGGGCCCTGTGCAACTTCGCTGGCCACACACTGGAAGCCTACCCTAAGACATCTTCTTTTAATAGCTCATCTTAGAGATGGTGGAGTTAAATGCCAAATTGAAACAAAAATAGAAGGCACTATCCAATCTAAGTCAAAGTTTGATCAGTTTATGCATGCAGGTTGTCAACTACTATTTACAAAATACCTACAGGCCATTTGCTTAGAATCGGGGAAGATTGCTGTATTTCAGAAAACTCAAGTCCAGGTTCAGAAAATCATTAAGATGGTGGTGGTAACAAGAAAAAGTAGAAGAAAAGGAGGAATACAGGGTACAGAGGACCAGAAGGGACAACGGGAGGACACCGGAAGTGAGAGAGAAGAACAAGCAGGAAAGAGTCAGAAGAGGAAAAGAATTGAATACAAACTAAAAGAACCAATCTCCAGAAATGTGTACTGATTTCTTCCTACTGCTAAGGAAATAAACACATATATCAGTTAGGTATTCTTCAATAGAGCTCGATTGTTCATATCATTAGCCACATAGCTAGTTTAACATGACATGAGTTTTCTACTATAAAGTAAAATAACACAATTCAGTAAATGGCAGAGGGCATTTTGAAAGCTTTTAAAGTAACAGTAACTCCTACTTTTGTTTCTTAAGCATATAGTTATGGGGGTTAATTTTTTAGTGTGTCCAGTTTTATTTTTGTTTGGGTTTTGGATAGAGATTTCAAAAATTTACAACGAAACTTGCTGAAAATATGTATTTTTTTTAATTTACTGGTTGAATCTTACTGATACCACTAAGCCTCCTTTGTTCACATCTAATGACATCTCAAATGTTTTTGAGATTTCTATGGTATTTCTATTCATTAACAAAAGAAAACCATTCTTGTTTCTGCAAATTTTCAGTTCAAAGACAGAAACTTAAGTAATCTTAAATTTTAAGGGAAAAATATACGCTGCTAATGATTGCGCTGGATAGTCCACCCAGAAGCACCTTAGAAGAAAGGTCTGATAATCTACATCCAAAATGAACTGTTCAGACCCCATATTGCATAATTGTACTCTTACACACCTGAGGTCATGGTGAGTCAAAATCTATGTGACGATTGGTTTTCTAATCTAACCACTACCTTTAATGTTTTCTTAGGTATTGACAAAGTACCAATATAGTATTCCATTTTACCTTTCCAGTTTTTTATTTTCCATCATTATGTATAAATGACATTTAAAAAATTTTCCCCCCTTTTAATCAGCTTTATCCATGGGCTATCTAGGAGGGACCACAGGGACTTCCAGGAATAGTATCATCTAACACTTATTAGAGCCTTTTAATACAAATGCTACAAATGCCCACTTTTTGTTTAACGAAAGAAGAAACTGAACTCAAGCAGTCAGTAAAAGAACGAAAATTAAAACCAGTCCCCAAATGACTCAAACCCACTTCACAGAGGCTCAAAATCGGATGCAATTTCACACCCACCTGCTAATTTCTATTGTGGTAGCTTTTTGGTAAATCTTATGGGATAGTTGTCTCAAAGTGTCCTTTATGTAATATGTAACCAATCTAAATGTTTTCCCAAAAACATGTGTGCATAAGTTTTTCTACTGTTTCATTTAAAATTCTAATTACTAATTACTGCCTCTGAAAGACAGCCGTATTTTAAACCATTTGAAAGATTCAACTTGAGTGGCAGAAGAATGGAAAGAGGGGAATCGCAGTAAAACAATGCCTGGAGGCTGAGCCCCAGTGGCGTAGTGGTTGTGTGCGAGACTGTGGCTCACTGGGATGGAGGTTCAATTCCAGCAGTGGCTCCAAGGAGCAAAGGCTGGGTCTCCTACTCCCACCTGCCCAAAAAACAAAACAAAACAAAGAATGCCTGGAAAATGAAAGCATCCTAATTTATGACAAAGGGTTGGGGAAATGTTGGTGGCACTGTTCCCACTACAATGCACCACCCAGTAGAGTTCGGTCTCGCCCCCCCGTCCCTGCTGTGTCAGCGCCTGGTGTGAGTCTGCATGTCCATCCGAGCCACTCCCAGCGACTCCCTAGGACGAAGGAGAGCCGCATGCCAGTGTTTCTGAGACTGTCACTTTTTATGGACGGAGAAAGCCCATTTTGCTCCCAGAGAGCCGCTGATGGTTTCAAATGGCTGACCTTCCAGATTACAGTCAAACACTCCTATTGGAGTCAGGGTGCGTGTTATACAGAACAGAAATAAATGATTTCTGATTACCACGGGAAATATACGAGTCATCGAAAATAGTCTCACTGTTTGAAGACATAAAATGATTATTTTTGACTGCACAACTATTCCCCTTTAAGAAGCCTAACTCAATAGAACCTAAGATAGTCTTTGGCCAAATAATAATGAATTATATTTTTAACAACTGAATGAACTTAAAACGGACACTTTTATGTAAGCATTGTTCAGAGTCTTGTGCTCTCATTTCTTTTAAAATTAAACTTAAAGGAAATATAAACTTTTTAAGCTTCATTATCTCTGGCTAAGATTCGCACTGATCTCTGATCCTAATGGAATGAAAACTGTTAAAATGAACAAGATTTTTTTTTGAACAAGATTTTAATAATGAACAAATTTGGAATGTTTCAGGACTTCAGGCTACATTTTTATTTAGCGCAAAATAGCAAATAGCTAAGTAGCAAAAACATATAATAGATGAAATTTTGGGTTCGGTTGTTTAGGCAACACTGATTTTTCGATCATTTTAAAAATTGCTATCCGGTGTAATTTGATTCATAGTAACCCAATAGTACAGAATAGACTGCTTAATCGGGTTTCCAAGATGGTAGGTCTTTGGGGGGGGGGGGGATCACTGCTCTCTGGTGGGAGTGGGAGGCCCAGCCTTGCTCCTAGAGAGCTGCTGCTGGATTTGAACCACCAGCCCAGTGGGCCGCAATCCTGCACACAACCACGGCGCCACCGGGACTCAGTCCCAAGATGGTAGGTCTTTATGATTACACGTGACTCCGTCTCCCTTGGAGAGGCTGGGAGTTTGGAACCACCAACCTCTTGGTTAGCAGCTCACCACTTAGCCCACTGTGTCACCAGAGAGCCTTTTAAGAGGCAACTAACTTAATACATTTCTTGGCTGTAATATTTTATTCTGCCAGAGATATGAGTGAAGCTAAGTTCAGCAACAAGATCAAAGAAGGTTTTATTCATTGTGTTTGTTCACCTTCAACAAAAACATCCCCTATCTTCCTCTGAAACATATATTGTCCCAGGGTCAAAATTACTCTTCAAAACATACATACCCTTGCCTTTAGTGACAAGATATTATTACATGTTCCTTCCAAGATGAAAATCTTTAAGGAAGGGAAATCACCATAGCTGGCATATTTGTTGGTAGAAATACTGG
>PVJH01010764.1:0-72130 GCA_004026705.1 Nesogale talazaci
CTTTAAGTTAAATAAGTTGCCATTCAGCAGAGAAGCAACAATCCCACATGGAAGAAGCAAATCACATGTGTGGTCATTGGGAGTCATTATCCTGGGTAAGAGGCATTAGAAGACACATAACAAACAAACAAATATATTTTGTTGAGAATAAGGGGGGTTGGAGAAGAGACACAAAGCCCACCTGTAGAACAGTCAATAGAACAAGCCCCCCACAGAGGAGTCACAGGGAAAGGATGAGTCAACCCTGAGGCTTCCTCACAAGTCCCCTCTTGTGACTCCAGTGCTGCTTTTCAATTCAGACTAGAGGGGAACATGTACACAGGGAGTTCATGATACAGAATCCAGGAAGAGGAGGCAGAATAGTTGTACCAGAGGGAAAGGGGAAGGAGGGGCAAGAGGATGAGAGTGCAGATGGACCAATCAATACATAACCAAACACCCCTCTCCAAGGGAACAACCAAAAACATGGGGGAAGAGGTACAGTGGTCTATGTGAGATATGAAAACAATAAAAATTTATAATCTATCAAGGGTTCATGAGGACAAGTAGGGAGATAAAATGAGGACCTGATACCAAGGGATCAAAAGAAAGTAAATACCCATGAGAAGAATGAAGGAAATATATACAAACATGCCCAATGCAATCTATGTATGTACTGTAACAAGAATTTTAAGAGCCCTCAATTAAATGATCTCTTAATATAAAAAAGTTCTGGTCATTAGTTAGAAAAATAATTTTTTTCATTGGAGCAGCTGAATAGTACTAGTACACTTGTAAAACTAAAACTCTATGCTAATTTACTTTTTGGATCTCCTAATTTGAAGTAAGTTGGAATCAACTGGATTGCAGTGAGTTATTGGGGTATGTTCTATACAGAGGTGTCAATATTACCCAATGACAATTGGTATGCAATTGCATATATCATGTTATGTAACCATTGATGACTAACATTTTTCAAATTATTTTCATCATTCTTAACAGTTAAACAATAGCTTCCTTTTTCCTCTGACTATCTGTCCCTGATAACCACTATATTGCTTGACTTTTATGCACTTACCCTTCCTAGTTATTTCATACTACTATGATAATGCAGGTTAAATATTGCTTCAATTTCACACATTATAATCTGTAGCCAACATTGCCATTGTGTAAAAAGAAAACAGGTAAAGTATTTCCAGCAGATGAATGGTTATGATTAGAAGGGTAAATTTAATTTTTCAGATATAAGAGAAAAAAATCACTATTGTGTTGCAACCACCATTTACCTCCCTGGATTTGGGTGCAATACAGTAATGGGAGAAGGATGGAGAGGGGAGGGAAAAGAAGAGGATTCAAAAGTGAGAGGATAATGGAGGGAGCAGGCCACTATCCCCCCAGGGGGAGAGTACCAATCTTGTCTCCTCAGGAGCTGGAGTGGGTATGCAGATCCTACCTTGAAACAACCAACCATGAGGACAGCATGGACACATGGAAAGATGAATGAAAAGAGAGTTACTGGGCTGGATACAACCAAAGCCAGATTGACACCCTCCCTGCAAGTGGGTGTGGCAGCGAACATGTTGAGGGGAGGGGCCAGTATGCCACACCCACAGGGAGAATGGCAAGAAGAGAAGAAAAGAAAGAGCCCCACTCTGGATCATGCAGCTCAAAAGACTAAGCCCCTGCAGGACCTAAAGGGTCACAGAAAAAACTAGGCAAACAACAACAAGACATGTCACACTGTCTCCCTACTGAAGCAGACAGCAACAGAGAACATTTCAGGAGTCACATGGTGAGAAGCAATGTGGACTGACCCCCCAAAATGAACCGAATCAAGAAGGGAACACTCCTGGATGGACAGTTGGGAAGAAAGAATGATGGGTCCGATGGTTCCTTGGGGAGAATGGGGGTATGGGCAGGCTCATGGACAGGGGAGAACAACAAGTGGTCTGGAATTGGTAACAAGGAGGGTGTGGGAGTTTTGGTAGGGCTTAAGTATGGGTCATGTAACAGAATTACTGAAACTCAAATAAAGATGGAGCATGAGGGTGGGGCAGGAGGAATATAGAAGGAATAAAGGGCAAGGGGACAAGGAGGACACTTGCAGAGGTCTAAACACAGGCATGTACATACATAAATATAATTATGATAAGGAGGGAATAAATCTAAGAAGATGTATTTATAGGTTTAGTACTAAGGTAGCAAATGGACCTTGGGCCCTCACCTAGGTGCTCCCTCAATGCAAGAACACTTTGTTCTATGAATCTGGTATTTCATGATGCTCACTGGCCCAATATGATCACTGAAGTAAAATGGGTACATAATCAAATGTAGTGAAGAAAGCTGATGGCATTCAGCTATCAAAGCATATAGTGTCTGAGGTCTTAAAAGCCTGAAGATAAACAAAAGGCCATCTAGTTTACAAGTGCCCATGCCCACACGGAAGAAGCTCACCAGCCAGTGTGGCCACAAGGTTTTGAAAGAATTAAGTCGCAAGCTTCAAGCAGAAAAAAAAAAACACATATCACTGTGTACTCACCTTTCTGAGGCGATCACTGAGGACATGTGGGGGCATGAGTAAGAGTAGTGAAGAAAGCTGATGTTGCCCAGCTATCAAAAGAAAAAGCATCTGCATTCTTAAAGGATTGAGGGTAAACAAGCAGCCATCTAGCTCAGGAGCAACAAAGCCCACCATAGAAGAAGCACACCAGCCTGTGTGACCACAAGGTGTTGAAGGAATCAGGTATCAGACATCAAAGAACAAAAATCATATCAATATGTGCTCACCCTCCTGATATGATGGCTGAAGACAAATGGGTACAGACGTGAACAGAGTGGAGGAAGCTGATGGTGCCCAGCTATTAAATGATAAAGCGTCAGTGGTCTTAAAATCTTGAAGATAAATGAATGGCCATTTAGTGCAGAGATGGTAAAGCCCACATGAAAGAAGCACACTAGCCTGTGTGATCAAGATGGGTCGAAGGGAGCAGGTATCAAACATCAAGTAGTGATGAAGTACATCACTACAAACGAGGGGGAGAACAGGGTGGGGACCCAAGACGCAATCGTGGGCAATTTACAGAGGTGTTGTGGGGAGGAGAAGGGCCAGTCAGGATGCAGTGAAGTAGCGATGAAATAAAACAACTTTCCTCTAGGTCTTGAAGGTCCCCCCCAACCCTCCCGCCAACTATCACAATCCCAATTCTACCCTACAAATCCAACTGGACTGGAAGAGGTAAACTGATACAGATGGGAACTGGAAATTCAGGGACCTCAGGGCAGATGAACCCCTCAGGAATAGTAGTGAGAGTGAGGGAAGGTGGGGTAGAGAAGGGGAGCCAATCACAATGACCTACACATAACTTCCTATCTGGAGGATGGTCATTGGAAGAGTGGGCAAGGGGAGATGTCAGGCAACATAAGCTATGACTAAATAGTAATTTATAACGTAATGAGGAATGGTAGGGCAGGGGGAGTGGGGTTGAGAAGGGATGAGAACCTGAAATCAAGGTCTCAACTGGAAAAGCAGAGATTTGGAGAATGATGGCAACAGCAGGCAGGCAAAGGGGCTTGGCACACTATATGGATGTATGTATTGTGATAAGTGATGTACAAGCCCCCAATAAAATGATAATCATTATTGTTACCTTTGGTGTTAGGCTATAGCTTTTGTGTTTAGTAGATATGAGATAAAGTCCAGTTCTACCTGTAGAACTAAGCTGGCGTAATGTGCTGTTGAATCCCTTCTGAGGCAGAGTGACCCCACGTAAGACAAAATGAATGCAGCCGGTCCTGCACCAACCTCACAACTGTTCTCATGTTTGAGCCTATTGTCGCCACCATTGTATAAATTCATCTTGTTAAGGCTGCTTTCTATTTTGCTGCCCCATCACTTTCCCAAGCATGATGTCCTTGTCCATGGACTGGTCTCTCCTGACAACATGTACAAAGTATGTGACATAAAGCCTCACCATCCTTGCTTGTCTCTAAGGGGCATTCTGGTTGCACTTGAAATAAGACAGACTTGCTTGTTCTTTTGGCAGCCCATTGCAGTTTCTTTTTTCTTTGCCAGCGCAAAGACATAGGCATTGATTTTTCATTAATCTTCATTACTCAATCTCAAAATGTCATGTGCATAAGAGGCAATTGAAACCACCATAGCTTGTAGCAGACATTTCAGTCCTCAAAGTAACATTCTCACATTTCAATATTGAAAGAGGTCTTGTGCAGCAGATTTACCTAGTTTAATCTGTTGACTGTTGCTTACATGAGCACTTACTGTGGTTCCAACCACTTACTGTGGTTCCTTGACAACTTCAATACTTTGTTAAGCTATCGTGATACAGTTGTGAGGATCATGGTTTCCCTTGCAATAAGTTGTCACCCTTATTGAAGGTTGCAATCCTCAGTCTTTATCAGTAAATATTTCAAACCTTTCTAACTTTCAGCCAGTGAGCTTTGGTCATCTCCATATTAAAACTTATTGTAATAAGTCTTCCTCCAATATTGATGTTTCATTCTTCTTCTTATAATTCAGTTTCTCTGATTATTTGCTCAGCAAACAAATTGAATAAATCTAATGAGAAGTATAACCATATTTTTCCTGATCTCAAACTATGAAGTATTCCCTTGTTCTATTTGCAAAGTCGCCTCTTGATTCATGTATATATTTTGCATGAACTCAATAAAGTATTATGGCATGCCCATTCTTCTCAAGGTTTTTCCATAGTTGCTTTTTTTTATGATCCACACAGTCCAATGCCTTTGCTTTCAGGTAAGATTCATTTGACATTAGTAATGACACCTTTGTTCCATGTCCCCTTCTAAAGTCAACCTGAGTGTTTGGCAGTTCCCTGTCAATCCATGCCTATAACCATTGTCACATGATCATCAGGAAAATTTTACCTGCATATGATATAAATGATATTATTCTATACTTTGAGTATTCTATTGGGTCACCTTACTTTGGAATGAATCCAAACATTTCCTTCCACTTGGCCAGGTAGCTGTTTCAAAATTTTCTGGTGAGTGCTTCCAGGATAATTTTTCTCATCGCTTCTGTCCTTGTTGTGGCACTAAAACAGGAATATAGTACGTTACTTTAACAAACAGAAATGTATTTTCTCACCATTTAGGTTAGAATTCTGAATTGTTGAAATAATTTCTAAGGCAAACTTTCTCTGTAGATTCTAAGGGAAGGTCTTTATTTATGTGTCCACAGTACTGCTTCAGAGATTGTACATTCAATCTCTTTTATATCAAAAAGATAAAGATTAAATATAACCATACCTCAACATTACCTCATTAAAATAATAAAGAAAAGCCCATTCCCAAATGGTATTAATCCAGACATATAGGTTATGAATGGGGGTATAACACAATTCAATCCTTAAAACTTCAGTTTCAAAAAATATATACCAAGGGTTTGGGGGAATGGTAATCTAGAGGGGTGGAAAAGGCAATAAGGAGATGATGCCAGTAAGTCCAAAAAGAAAAAAAATGTTTTGGAAAACATGTATGAGTATGTAAGAAAGTGTTTTACATGATTGAACTATGAAATGGTATGGCATATAAGTTGGTTATCCAATTACAGCAAATTAAATAAATAAAATAAAGGCATAGATCCAGTTTTGGGTTTAGGGCTCACAGTAAATCCCAGCCCCAACTTAAGAACAATCAGTTCTTTCATCATGGCCCTGCTCAATAATCACCTTCATGTAATGATCACTGAACCAAACAAAGTACTCAGATGGTGCCTGGCCATCAATCAGAATAATATCTGGGTTCTTAAGGGCTTGTATTCAAAGAAGCACTTATCTATGTGAGGAGTCAACTATGTCTACATGGAAGAAGCACACCAACTTGTGTGATCTGAAGATTATAATTACACAACTCAAGTATGGTGAAGAGAAAAACACAGAGCAAAAATGATGACCCTCCAAGGTATAGAGGGCTATGGGCGATGGTCAAAGCCCATTACTCAACTGCAGATAATCTGGTCAGACTGAGCCACTGGAAGATCATCTCTAGCCACAGTCTTGTCTCCATCAGGCTTACTAATAGGCAGAGATCATTGTAATCTTGATTAGCCCAGACTCAACATTTGGCTACTTGACCACACTCTAGGCGCAATCTTAATTTGTTCTGGGTGCAAATATCTATTGTTTCCTGCTGAGTCTCCCAGCCATGAAACACAGGAGGAGTGTAGGCATGATGATAATAATGGATACAAGTGGAGATAGGTAAAACAGGTGTGGGGTGGGAAGATGAAGAAGGAAAAGGGATTTGGGGAGTAATTAATGAAAATTGCAGGGAGCAGGGTGGAAAGCACTAGAATGGATTGTGATTCCATAGTTCATTTTAAATCTGATTTCACCCTCCCACTCTTTTTTGAAAATCTTTTCTTGAGGTTTTGCAATATTTGTCATTTTGTTATTGACTCATTTTACTCAGTATGATGTCCTCCCTAGTGATGCTAAGGCATTCCAAAGATTCATCATTGTTCTTTAACATTGTTTTGTATTCCATTGTGTGTATACACCAGAGCTTGTTTATGCATTCTTTTATTGATGGACATTTAGGTGGTTTCCAACTTCTTGCTATTTCAAATAGTACACTAATGAACATGGATGTGCATATTCTTGGGGAAAATGAGTGCTTCTAGACCATCATCAGCTTACTGAAACATTTAATTTGGGTTATATAAATCCTGGAGCCTTGCTTTTCGCTAATGTCTTCAGTATAGATTGGTCTTCTACCTTCAGTACCATTGGTTCTTGATCTTGATACCTCTTTAAGGGTAGAACGAATGTCTGCCAGTTTTTTTGGTTTTTGTTTGATACAGTGACTCTGTGTATTCTTTCCTTCTGCTTTGACAAGTTCTTATGTTGTTCAATAATTTTCCCACTGAATCTTTCCATATCATAACTCAAGGCTTGCAGTTTTCTTTAGTTCTCTCATTTAAGATATGCTGAACGTGTTCTTCCTTTCTGGTTTTATAACTCTATATCTTTACACATTTCATTATACTATTTGACTTTGTCTCTTCCAAAAGCCATTGGAAATTTTCTGTATAAAATTTTGACTTCATTCTCTCTTCCATTTTCCTTAGCTATGTTATGAATTAGAGTCACTTCTATGATCGACTTTGACCTTTTCTTTCTTTCCTATCTTTTTAATAACCCTTTGCATTTTTCATGTATGATGTTCTTTAAGTGCTTTCAAATCTCCTTGGGTCTTTTCTCACTCGTATTCAATACATCAAATTTATTCTTGAGATGTATTAGAAATTTATGTGGGATATACTGTAGTTTCTATTTTGGTTCTTTTAGCTTCAACCTGAACTTACATATGCTCCCAAATTGTCCCAGGCCTTGTTTTAGCTACTGGCACTGAGCAGCAATTCACTCAGGGAATGGACATGCGTAAAATTGCTTTTTGTGTTGTTACAGAAAAGGAATTTGCTATGAACAAGTTGTTGGTATTTCAAAATTCTGTCTCATAATCTCCATCTTCATTTCTATTACTAAGGCCATATCTTCTAAGTACCATTGATTTGTTTCCAGGATTTGTATTCCACAATCAATAATCATCTTTATTGCAAGTTTGGTCAATTTCATACTGAATACCTTGAATATTAGTTAATTTCTACTTCACCATTTTTAGTGGTTTGAGTACAAATATGAATAATAGTTGTATTGACTGAATTTCCATGAAGGCAGATAGATAGTCTATCCTATAACAGAGTTGTAGTTAAAAATAGTATTTGAAATTTATTTTCTTTCATGATGACTTTGATGGTACTTCTATTGAATCTATCATTCCAGCATAGCTAATCATATGATTTTCTGATTTATTATAGCCAATATCAGCCATTTCAGCTCACTAATGTCTAAGATATTGGTCCTTTTGCATTCCATTTCATTTCTGATGATTTTCGACTATCTTAGTTTCATATTCAATACATTCAATATCTAATTGGAATCTTGCAAATTAAAGATATGCTCACAGCTGTTTGATCTCATAATGAAGTTTCTGAAGATTTTGCTGGAACCATGCTATCACCATCAGCTCAACTTTGAGAAGGCAGCTCTTCCTCAGACATGTGTTGAGTGTCTTCTCACCTGATTGTCTAACACATTCTATCTGGCAATGTTATGCTGCTATTCTTAAAGTTTTCAGTGTATACCAATCTTCAAATGTGACCCATTAGGTTTGCAGTGGCTACTTCCTCTGGAGGAACTGTGATCAGTAGGTAATATTTTCTGATAAAAGAGTATTGCATGATATGCTTTTGTTTGTTGATTTGTGTTATGTGTTATTGCCAAATAGGAAATTGCTGCACAACCCATTTATATTCCTGCTTACTATGTGTTTGAATGTCAATTTAATTATTGAAAAATTATGAGAATTATTTCATGACACATCTGTGCCTCATTAACTTATACAGATTTAATTAGTATTGTAGCCCATTATCACAGTTATTTATTTTGTGTTTTACAAACTTTATGGTAAAACAACTTTATATTGATGGATAGTTAATGGTGTAAGATCATTATAGAAATCTACAAGTTTCTAGGTTCAGAAATACTCTATTTCTAACTAAAATTTTAAGCTACTTTCACCAGAGTATTATAGAAATATAGAAACATCACAGCATTGTAATAACATTATATAAACACACAGGAGTGGAATAAGCATAGATATTTTAATAATACTATAATCACATAAGATTGAAACAATATAGAAAGTACACATAAAAGTGAATTTCTGTGTACATGTCTATGTTTTTGTTCATACTTTCTACTATTTTGGGTATTTAGGTGGAATTTTTAGCTCTAAGTACATAGTAGAAGGATTCATGTTCCCTAATCCCCAAATGTACTATAAAGTTACAATTATCATCACAGAGTAGTAATCATTTATAGAGAAAAATTATAGCAATTATAGTAGAGAAAATATTGAAGAGCCATAGGAGTTAAACTGCTATGATGTTTCTGCAATTTTTTGGAAATATGCACAACTTAATAACAGAAAGACAAACACATTTTGTTCCAGATTTTTTAACTCTCACAGGTTATCCCTGGTTTTAAATAACCAGATGGTCATTGAAAAGGGAACTCATAATTAATATAAATTGAATACAGTGTCCTTATGATAAATGATTGGACACAAATTAAGCACAAATAAATTAGCCGCTATTATATACATAAAGAAGCAGACAATGTTCAACAGATGCCCTACCTCCAGCTCTGGCTCAAAAACAGTATTTGCCAAAATACAATACTACTAAATGCTATGCACCATAGATGAGAAACTAAAAATGAACAGTTATATAATTCAGTTCTTTGTAAGTTTTAGAATTTGTCCTGATAAATACAAAGAACATTTCCATTCAACATTTCAGAAAGCAGGCTGGGAAGAAGCTCAAATACATTCTTATTACCTGCCATTCTATGCAAAAACAAAACAAAATCAAACTCACTGTCATCAAGTCAATTCTGATTTATATGGATAATACAAGGTTTTCCAAGACCATAATTCTTTAGAGAAATAAGAAGCCAAGCTACAAGTATATATTGGACTAATTTTTCCCTTAAAAACTAACACAGTAATTGTCATGATAGGCTTAAAGGTAACAATGAGTCTGAAGAGAGTACTGGGTCAGGCATCGTTTTATTTTATTGCATATAGGGTTTCTAAGAGTTAGGAATTATTCTGTGACAGATGATAACATGTCTGCTATATATACTTTAAATTAATCATACAGGTTCCAAATAACTAACACCCTCCCAAGTCAGTTTTACATGGGCAAACAGCAAGTCTCAAAAGTTGACTCATAGGGGTGGTGTAGATCTCATTATGCTCCTTCCTTGCCCAACACTTGTTGCAAAAGTGACGATTTGCATACTTCTAATTTATTTGCTAACATTATGGAGCCTAATATGGTGTAGGGGTGTGTGTAGGGCTGCTAATTGCAAGGTCAGTAGTCCAGAACCTTCAGCCAGCCTGGGCAGAAAGAAGGTTTTTATTCTCATAAAGAGTTATAGTCTCAGCTAGGGTCACTATGAGTTGGCATCAACTCGATGGCAGCAAGTTTTAAGTCTGTATGCTCTACTAAGAGGGTGAGTAAAAATATTGCTTCTAGTTCATACATGCATTGATCTATTCTAAACAATGCTTATTTAAACAATTCCTTGAAAACAGTGGATGGCTGCAGATAAATTATTTTGGTGATACCCTTAAAATAAAAAATTATTTTGGTGATACCCTTACCTTAAAATAAAAAAGTTTGCTCAAAACAATGACTTCAATTTAATTCCTCTAATTCAATTTAATTAGAGAGGCCACCTCAGAAAGTTGCTGGGAATCTCTATGATCTCAAGGGTTATCATGACATATTTTCTCTAAAAGAACATTGAACAATTATAGGAAATTATTGTGAAGATATTTTAAGAAAATTGAGAAATACATTGGTGGGGTTGGGGGGAGAAGGCAGGAAATGTCAGAGACCCCTTCCCCCCAACTCAACAAGCATCTGCTCAATCTCAGATGATGGCATGAGTTGTAGCACCATAATTTCACTGGAAATGTTACCCCATTCACATTACAGACTTCATCATGCTCCCTTCAGATTCCTTTATGCTTCCCAAACTCAAATAGTATTCAGAAAGAATACAGTTTGATGCCAATGAGGATGCCCTCTTTTACTTTGTGTGAATTGAGTAATGTAAAACTGTTCAGGCAAGGGTAAAAGAAATAGAAATGTTGCCTCTGGAAGTATAAGATCTAGATGGAGGCTCCATTGAGAAACAATGGCTTTTCATTTTGCAATTTTTGTTTATTAACTTTACAACAATTGTTTACCCCAATTTTTTTACTTATCCTTGTCTACTCTAGGTATAATTGTAAGCTATGCAAGTATGTTTGTAGAAATATCCTTTGTAAAGCCCACATATTCCCATGAGTATATTCATGTTCCCATACCTGTTCCACTTGTGTATCCTTTAACGTATCCCCTCAATCATTGTTTGCTTTTAATGTCATTGCAGAATTTCAGATGTAAGGGAATTTTCCTTTATTTTCTGTAACTCTTGTATACTTCTCAGTTTCTACTTTTTACTTGGACATTTTGCGGTGAACTTTTTCTATTATAGGTTTAATTTTCTTTCACCCAAAATAATCATTTTTTACTTAGTGGCTTTCCTTCTTCTTCCCTTCTTATCTCAGTGACCATCAAACAAAATGCCTGTCTTTCTTGACTCTGACTATGACTTCAGACATTGTGTCTTTTTTCCTTTTATGATTGATTTATTTCACTCAGAATAATGTCTTACAGATCTATAAAAGGCATTAGGTATTTCACATATTTGTTGTGATTCTGTGGTGTTTCCTAGTATTTTATTGTATGCATGTACCATAATATATTTATCTATTCATGGTTTAATAATGGTGAAATTTTTTTCTTTGATGCTTTATACCTGCTCCCTATAGCACTCTTGATCACATCATCACAAAGGAGGGGGAGAGCAGGGTGGGGTCTTAAGGTCCACTGATGGGTAATTGGTCACCCCTTTACAGGAGAGTCAAGGGGAGGAGATAGACCAGTGAAGGTGCAACAGGGCAGCGATGATGCATACAAGTTTCCTCTAGTTCCTGAAGCTTTCCTCCCTGCAACCATCATGGTCCCAACTCTACCTTACAAATCCAGATGGACTGGAAAAGTTACACTAGTATAGAGGGGAGCTCGAGACATGGGGAAACCAAGATGAGTGAGCCCCTTCGGGCCAGTGGTTAAATTGGAGCTGCTGGAAGAGTGGAGAGAAGGTGGGGTAGAGAAACAGAATCAACTGCAAGGATATACACATAAGCTCCTATTTGAAGGACGGCTATCAAAGGAGTGGGTTGGGGGATAGGTCGGGCAGTGTAAGATATGACAGAACAATAATAATGTATAAAGTACTGAGGGTTGGTGGGGAGGGGAGGGCAGGGGAAGAGGGGAAGGGATGAAAAGTCGATACCAGGGGTTCAAGGGAAAAAGTGGATGATTGGAAAATGACAACAGCAGTGGACCTGTGAAGGTGCTTTGCACAGTATTTTTATCTGTGTTGTGAGAAATGATGTACAAACCCACAATAAAATGATTTTTAATTTAAAAAGAAGAATGGTGAAATTGTGGGCTAGGCATCAGATTGCTAACCCCAAAGTCAGTCATTCAAACTAGCTGCTCTGAAGGAGAAAAACAGGGTCCCTTAAAGGCATACAGTCTCTACCCTATACATAGTCACAAAAAGCTCTGAAGACTCAGTATGCTATCTACTAAGCTATGCTGGGCATAGTGAGTTATGCACTTAGCACTTGGTCAGTTTGTCAACCCAACTGAGTTGTGGTCAGTTAATATGGTCCTTTCTAGTCCAATTATGAGTTTTATTGTTCTGGACTCTGGAACTGTGATTATAATCTCATTTAGGGGGCAGTCTCTGCTATACTAATAGACAGGATTAGGGTTTAATTAAGACCAAACGTTATTAAAGAGTGTGAAACAAGGCACACATTTTATCTTGGGAGCATCTTTAGACTCTATTTTAGTATCATCTGTGAACCCAACCACACTTTTTCTTTCCTTACGTGCATCTTTTAAGACTCTACTGCACTCTTTTTTTCCTTGGGGCCATCTTTTAAGACTGTGATTTAAAACACCATCCATTGTCTTCCTTGTATGAAGTATAAATGCTGATGCCATCTTACAGTTTTGTCATACATCACTAGAAAAGCATACCTCTACATCCTAGCTGAGCTCTGTTAGAAGCAACAAGACATGCTACCACTTTTGGACATTTTTGGCTTCTGACTCTGGACCCTGCATTTGCCCATCTCTAAGGTTTAGGATTGAACCATACCCACCAATATGAGACATCTACAAAATTCATGAATGCCTGTGGGTTGCTGTAGTGAGTCACTGAACCCAGGGACTTGTGAGAATATGCTCAAGGGCGATGGGGACTGAGTGGGGATGGTTGAAGCAGAATAGCTTCTGGAAAATTAGACATTTAGGGTATCACTAATCTCTAAGTCCTTTGGACTATACTAGTATTAATTCTTCTAAAATTTATTTTTCTAATTCTTCTCATATCTTCTGAAATAAATTACTACTACATTAGACACCAGATGTGGCTGCTTTCTCCCATAAAGATATAGTCTCAGAAACCCCAAAGGGACCATTGCACTCTGTTCTATAGGGTCACTATGAGTCAAAGGCAATGCGTTTTGTATTTGAGTTTAATAGAATCTTCCTGGTGAAAGTGGATGTTGGGTTTAGTATTCATTCACTGATGTTCCCTTAGATGGTGGTCGATTTTGCTTTCTTTGTTCTTGTAAATAATGCTGCAGTTGGGAAATAGGCTCACTCCCTGAGAGACATTCCTATGGAGAAGACACATGGATCTATGCTAGAGTCCTGGAGCTGAAGGAGCCATATGGGGACCAGCACTGAGATCCTTCCATGCCACTGGATCCACATGATTTTCCAATCACTAGCCAGTGCTCTTCCTGTATGTGCAGTCATTACATGTGCTTCATGAGTCTGAAAAGGACTAAAGATTGATATTGGACATAGGAGCTAATATTTGACTTATGGACTTGATCTGGACTGGGGTGTTTTTTCTCAATATTCAATTCCTCTTTTATATAAAATTCTTTCTTATACACATATCTGTGTCCATTGATTTGTTTCTCTGGTTTACTTAGACTAACACGGAGATATCTCACCCATCCTAGCAATAATATTGAAGTTCAAAAAAACAGGGCATAGCAATTCTGGCAAGGGTTTGGAGAGATTAAGACTGTCATGCATATTGTTGGTGGGACTATAAAATGAGGCAAGCCCTGTGGAAAATTGTATGGAACCTTTTAAAGAAGTTGGAACCATATGGAATGATGGGTTTCAGCAAACCCTTATATACCCTAAATAATAAGGGACATGACTTAAATAGATTCTCACAGACTCTCTTCAAGACAGCATTCTTGGGTGACAGGTTGTCATTTGCTCAAGTCTGTGCTATGCCCAAATTTTTAACAGGTCTTAGAAGTGAATAAGGCAATTCTTGAAAGTGTTCTAAGAGCAAAAGTATTATCAGAACATTTGTTTTAAGTTCAGCAGAAGAACAAAGTGGTTTTTATAAAGGCAAACATAGTATATCCAGAGAAGAGAAATTGCTATTTCTAGAAGATTAAACAGAATGATGGCTGTCTAACTAGTCTATCACTAAAGAAATGGAATCCTGACTTCTGGGAAGATGACTGAGGAAAGGACAAAAAGAGAATTGACTTTATTTCAAAGCTCCAATCATTGAGGACGATGTTCTTGTTCTGCACAACTCATGCACAGAGAGGAGTGTAGGGCCTGGCTTTGGTCGAGACATTACATTCCCTCCCTAGATGAAAGTGCTGCAAAGCACTGAAGATACAGTTCAGGCAGTGCAGCTGTTTTGACTCACCCACACAGAGGCAAACCAAGAGGGCAGTGCAGCAGACCAGCAATGGGAACAAAGCCACAAACTTGTTGAGGAATTCCAGTTGTGGACTTCCAATTCAGGGACAGCAAAAGAAACTTCTTCTGAACTAGTTGGCAGTTACTCACAAGCAGAACACTCTGAAAGGCTAAAGTTGTAATGGATTGGGTTCGAAATTTCAGGAGGCAGGGTTAGGGTGCTACACTGCTCATGCCTGGATACAGGAGCAGCAATGGGAACTTGTAGGTGGCGTACACTTTAGTTAGGAATGCTGAGGAATAAAAGGCTAAAAGTGCTCTTAGATAAGCAAGTCCTGGGATATGGAACTCTGAAAGAAAGGGAGACTGAACTGATAGATTATAAGAGGGTCTGCCCATAATTTTACAGAGATACTCATCTACTATGGGTGAGAATACAACAACAAAGCTGATGGACCTTGGGTCTCTGCATAGTTATTACCTCGATATAAGAATGGTTTGTTTAAATAATATATCACTATGATACTCACCTTCCCAACACAATTACTCAAGAGAAAATAGGTACATAAGTAAATGTGGTGAAGAAAGCTGATGGTGCTCAACTATTAAAATATATAGAGTCTAGGGTATTAAGTGATTGAAGTTAAACAAGAAACTATCTAATAGAGAAGTAATAAAGCCCACATTGAAGAAGCACACCAATCTTTGATCATGAATTGTTGACAAAAATAGGTATTGAAAGTTTAAAATCAAGCAATCAGATTGATGTGAAGAAGTATAGTCAAAGTGGAGAACCATAACCCACTTTTAAAATAATTGGACAGTCCCTCACAGAAGGGCCACAAAGAAGAGATGACATATCCTGGTTGTGGTATAGCACAGATCACAAAAACACATGTCCTCTAATTTTTAACATTTCCTCCCATTACTATCATGGTCTTTGTTTTATTAATTAATCTTGTTAGACCTGATTATGTTCATTTGTATAATTAAGTTTGTTCAATACATGAAAGTCAAGATAGATAAACTCTTCAGAAATAGTAACGGGAGTAATGATTCCCTGAGAGTATAGGAAGTATGTGTGTTGAGGTGGGGGGGGGAGGGTGGCGAGGAGAAGTGTGATGGCAATGATGAGTGTATAACCCCACTCAAGGGGAATGAACAATAGAATTGCAAATATCCAATGGTCTAATATATAGAAAAAATAACAATGATAATAATAAGGGTTCTTGTGGGGCTGGGTGTGGAGAGAGAGGATGATGGAGACCTGATATCAAAGAGGTCAAGAAGAAAGAGTTTTGAAACTGATAGTGGCAGCAATTGTGCAAAGGAACTTGATCTAATTGAACTATAGATTGTTACAAAGTCTGTAGGAGCTCCCAATAAAATGTTTATAAAAAAATAAAGGGGAATCTGGCCATAGTGGAGAAGAGAGACTTACATCTCAGTACCTTGGAGACGCACTACTGACAAGACAACATGGAAGCATGCTGATAGACCCTGAGTCCTGGAAACTGGAGGAGCTGGAGGAGAAGCCACATGGGCTTTCCCTGATGGAACTGGACCTCTGAAGCTGGAAAAGCCTTATAGAGACTCCGTCCAGTGCTGAGATGCTTGAGAAGCTACAGAGAGGCCCCTGCCAATGCTAAGAAACTTCTACCACCATACATATACAAGACTCTGCACCCGATGGTTGGTGATTGTCCTGGCGTCATTGCATGTGCCTCATGAAGCTGAAGACTTTATAGACTGGTATCAGACATATGGGCTAATTAATATCAGACTTGTGGGCTTGGACTGTGTTGGGATGCTTTCTCAATGTTCCCTTGTATATAAACCTCTCACTTATATACATGAATTATTTATGAATTTGTTTCTTTAGTCTACTCCGCTAACACAGTACAATAAAGAATTAGGTTCCTTGTCATTGAAAAAAAAATAAAGGAATGGAATCCTACTCCCCCAGTGATAGGATAGTTAAGGATATATCGTACAGCTGATGATGCTTCAATAAAAGTGAAAAAATATTTCAAGTGAGGATGCTGCAATATGGAAATATCTTAAGAAAAGTGTTATTGTTTTTTGCCAAATATTATAGAAAATATTTTTAATATCTCAAAACTTATCTCATATTCTAGTGTTGCATCTTCTTTTATTATTCTTGTTTAAGAATGAACAGTATGAAATAATAAACTACCTTCCAGTATAATATGTATATATACACATACATATATTTATCACTTAAAAATAGGCATGAGTGCAGCAAACTACTTATTAAACAATTTAAATCATACTAGCAGCTTGTGTCAGGCTGGGTTGAGAGAGAAACAAATCCAGGGACATTCATATATATTTCAGGGACATTCATATATGTATAATAAAGAACTTTATATCCAGGAGCAATTATATATCAAAAACCATCCCAGTCAAGTCCAAATCAAATATATAAGTTCAAGACTAGTCCATAAGGTCCTCTTTAGACTCACATAGCCTAATGCAATGACACAGACTGCAGAAATATCATTGGCCAGTGGGTGCAGAGTTGAGTGGAACCCAGGTTAGTGGTAACAAGACAGGGCTCTGGCAGCTTAAAGGTCAGTGGCAGAGAAAGAGGGAGGTCCCCTGGTGCCTTCTTATGCAAAAGGCCACAATCACAAAGAAGCGCCATGACCTGATTGAGAGGTTGGATGCAATCCCTATACTTTTCTACTTCTTCAAATTGACATACGTTTATCTAACTACCACATAGTTACAGGACAATTTTTAAAATATTCTTCATTCATGACAGCAGAACCACACTTACCAGATTAATCTATGTCCTAGTGAATCAAGAAGTAAGAAGGGCATTAAAATAGTAAGAATTTGCTACATCGGGGCCACCCTTCGTATGACACACTCAAGGCAAGTTTGGAGCCAAAGTCCAATGTCTGCCAGTCTGAGCCCTGGACATTGCAGTCTTCTTGTTCTTCTCACACTAGGGAGTTTCAAGTTTAAATCCAATGGCTACTGGAGAATTTGAGATGGAGCCCTTCTGGTGTAGGCAAGGAGGGATCTTGTGTACCTCAAAAGAACAGTCTGAACTCTCAGTAATCTATGGCAGATGAACTGGGTCACTATGGGCATAGACCCTGGATAAAAGCTTAGTACCAGGCAGATTCTACTACTGTGTTCTATATATGGTAAGTATTTTTTAATATAGATTTTTGGGGGGCTCTTACAACATTTAATACATCGTTCGTATTAAGCATATTTGTCACATATTGCATTCATTCATCTGCATTATCTACTTGAACCCTTCCAACATATGCTCCTCTTCCCCTTTCCTCTAGTTCTTTATTTTTTAATTCCAACTCCCCATATTTTCTCTTCCCCCTTCTCCTCCCCATGAACTTCCAATAACTTACAAATTGTTATTACCTCTTCATATCTTACACTGTCTAATGTGTCACTTCACTCACCCCCTCCCCCATTGTCCACACCCCAGAGAGGAGGTCACATGTAGAGCTGAGAAATTTGTTCCCCCTTTCTACTCCACCATCCTTCTATCTTTTCCCCAATGGGAGTTTGCTCGTCCCCATGTTCTTAGGCCTAGAAATGCAATTGCCTTCTCAGAGACATACACACTGGTACCTTCCTCCTTCATCTTGATATATATATATATATATATATATATATATATATATATATATATATTTCCAGTCAGATTTCCTTATCACTCTGGTTGGAGTGTCTGTTGGTTGATAGTGACCTTTGCACAATTTTGTATGTCCGTAATGGAGTGATCTTCTGTCTCTCTCTACATCTTGAAAATCTGACCTACATAATTTTTTTACTGTTTTGTTTGTAATGTTATGAAAAATTGAAAAGTTTTATTTTGACACAAAGCAAATGGAATCTTAATTTACTATATTTAACAGTGGGCAGAGCTTGCTTTGTGTTTTTATGACTCTGATGATTACTATTATTTATCTCCTTGAGGATTTTGACTGGATAAAAGAGACAACATGAGCATAAATTACTCCAACATTCTCTTTATGCTACAATACATTGAGATCTATTTCAATGCAGCACTTAGCTGCATTGAGATAATATAGAGGTAATATACAGGATCATGTATCAACATCAGGATTCAGTATGCAATGTTTTTTGAAAACTTTTTTATTGTGAATGAGGTAAAGGTTTACAGAGCATATTATCAATTTTACATTCAACAATTCAGTCAAATTCTTTCAACTTATCCATTTCCATTTCCTCAAAGTTCCATCACTCATAATACTTTCTCTTTGTGCTTTGATTTCCATGCCTTGTTCCGTCTAACATTTTGAACTTGGTCCTTACAAAAATACTGCTCTTTTGATAGTGTTTATTCTACCAAGGGTGAATTTACTGATGGATGAGTAAGACTTTGGGGTTCTTAGTTTTTAGTAACCAATAAGCTTGATATTTTTGTGATTTTTTGGCTCCTGTTGCACATTTTTCTCCAACTCTACCCAAGATTTTCTAAAAGTGATCTTTTTCAGAATTATTAGTAGTGGTAGCTGAGCACATGTAGCTTTGTGGGTCTCAGAGTTGTGGCGATTCCTGTGCATGTGGCCCATTATGATTGTTATGTCCATATGGGGATAAACTTTAGATGAATATAATTTTCCCTTCCCTCTACCATAATGTAAGAGAACATATGGTTATGTAATTTTTAGGAAGCTTATGTTATTTCCTCCTCCAACTACAAAGGGCTAAGTAATAAAAATTGGGACTGGGTTTAGGGCAAATATTTATGTGTTTGTTTTGTTAGCTTCTATGTACACACTTAAAAATTCATAATATGAACTAGTCTTACCTGTAATTTACAAATTGTTTTCAGCTAATAAAAAGAAAACCATTTTTTTCAGAAATGCCTAAAATAAACTTCTCTTTGGACTTTAAAGTTTGCATTACAGAAACTTAGATTTTGTAGAAATTTTTCTGTGAATTTGAACAGAAGCCTAGAGAAAAGGAAAGTGATTCCAACCCATCAGCAACACTGGTCAGAGTCCTAGGTTTTGATAATCATACCCCAGTGCATATACATATGTAAATTTACTTCATCTCATTCAATTTAAGATAGAGGGATGCCTTCAGCTTAATGACATTTGTGATATGAAACACCTTAGATATGCTGGCACTGCTTAACTGAATTTTATCTAGTATTTTTATTATAAATTAGAGAAATGGTACATTAATTTCTTTCTGAGGCTAAGATTAAACGTGCTCCATTTGTTTCCTATTGTGGTGTCTTGCAACATGTTGTATTTACAATTGCCTTATTAAGTCTTACACATTTTATATATGCAAGATATATATATATATATATATCTTATAAATGATAATCATATTGCCCATAGCTATAAAATCATCAAAACACATAATGGTATTTTAAGTTCTCCTATGTAAAAATGGGGATTCATATTTTTAGTGTTTTAATAATGTTTGTAACTGAGCACTGGAAGCAGTCTTCTGTGACTTTGAAGAGAAATATTATGTGCTAGTCAGGGTAGACTAGAGAAAAAAATTCATAGACATGCATATGGATATAAGGGAAAGATTTATATATAAGAGGAATAGAACATTGAGAAAGCATACCAACCCAGTCCAGCCCAAAGCTTTAAATCCGACATATTAGCCCATATGTCTGATACCAGTCTATAAGGTCTCCTTTCTGATTTACAAAGCATGTGCAATAACACCAGGACAAACACAGGCCAGTGGGTGCAGAATCTTGTGTATCCAGCTGGGATAGAAACATCTCAGTGCTAGCAGGGGTCTCTCTGTGGCTGCCCCTGCCCCAGAGGTCTGGTTTCATCAGGCAAGCTCATGTGGCTTCTCCTCTGCCTCCTCCAGTCTCCAGGAATCAGGATCAATCAGCAGGCTGTCATCTCATCTTGTCAGTAGTTCATCTCCAATATAGAGTGAGTCAAGTCTCTCTTCTCCAATTGGGAAATAACACGAGACTTCACACACACACACACACACACACACACACATAAACTCTTTTTATGTGTTTCTTTTTCTTTGTGTGTTATATCTGACCACAATATAATCCCAAATCCTGGTTTATTTAATTAGCTTAAAGACATAACCTTGTGTGCTTGACTGTGTGTTTTATGACAACTTGTGATATTTTCAAATTATTCACTCAGTAAATTTGCATGCCATCGGCAAATAAAAATCCCAAAGGTATTACTCCCCCAGGTCTTACTCCAATTCAACGAATGTGGTCCCATCCACTTTGAGAAAGCAGCTCCTCATCAGTCACATTTCAGGTGCCTTCTCTTGTGGCACTATCTTAGATAATGGTATTTCTGCCACCATTCATTAAATTTTCAGTATCTCATGGTGCTCTGAATTTATGCATAAGGATTTGAATGTAGAAGTCCTCAGAAGCAGCCAGCTAATTCCTTCAGCATAGTCTGTGTTAGTCTGGAAGTGTCCCTGATACCTTCTTACTGAAACCAGTGAGCTAGCTGTAAGTATCGTAGGGACTCACAGGGATTCACAAACCACAGACAAGCGGTGGTTGAAATAAATGTGAGATTAAAATAAAATGAATGGAAAAGATCTACTGTGCAAACATAAATGAAAATAAGCAGATTTGGGTATATTAATATCAGATAAAGTAGTCCAGAACAACAAAAACTATGGGAGACAGATTACATTATATAATAATATATTTTAAATGACCAAGAAGATAATTTTAAAACCCAGTTTTCATCAAGTCAATTCTGAGTCATCCTGAATAGGTTTATAGCAAATAACACAGTAGTCAGGTATATGAGGTAAACATTGACCAATGAGAAGAATAAATAGGCCAATTTACTGATGTGATTGCAAATTTAAATACTTACTCTCAGTAACTGATGAATTACAAGTGATTATATAAATAGAAATACAGCACTTGACAACCCTATTAATATCAAGATCTAAGTGAGTGTGAGTAGTCCCAGAATTGATGATACAGTTTTAAATATTAACTGTGGTCATAGTTGTAAAATCTTTCATAGTGTAAAATTGCTTATCTTTAAATTATATGTGTTAAAATTGTATATCTTTAAATGATTAAAGATGTAAATACAAACAGAAATTTCAGGCATAAATATAAAATTTGTGATCAATAGTGTCAATTTTGCAAATGTCAATTTCCTGGAATTGATATGATAATTTAATAATATAATATATTAGTGCTATCTAATGCTATGTGAAGGGTTCTTGGAACCTTTTATTTTCAAGCATTTCTTGGTAACTACACTAAAATCTATAGTCATTTCTAAATATGAAGTTTATTTAAGATAAATAAAAGAGGAAATTCTGTTCTGCATTTTCCTTATTTTTTGTATTTCTATTTAAAAAAGCTTCATGTCTTTAAATGATTAGAGATTTAAAGGAAGTTAAAATGAATTAAAAGAAATGATTTAAAATGTTCATGGAGTCAAGATTTTCTGGAGCTATAGAAGCTAGATAAACCACTGAAATTATTGCTTACTTTGTGAAAATTTTTAAGCCATAAAGTAAAAAAAAAAAGAAAGCTCCAAATTGTCCTTAGAGCTATAACTAATTCTAAACTGGTCTTGATTCTTTTAAAGTCTACCTACATGAGATCAAATTGACAATGGCAATCAAGAAATTCATTGAGGAAATCAACTTAGGGAGTAAGGAGTTCATGCTAATCAGGGAGGAACAGCTCAGAAAAGAAGAGTGAAAAATGGCTTCACAAGCACAAGAAACCAGTCAATGCCAATAGGGAGGGATGGTCTAGTTGTGGTGTTTATTCACAACAGCAGTAATATAATAAATTTAAGAAGAAAAAGACACAAATGATTCCAGTATCCAGACACAACTGCTGTCTTTCCATATTTTGCCTACTCCTATCCAAATGGAAGTCTTGATGCACTTGATTAAAAAGATAATAAGGATGGATGACTTCCATTAATGGAACACTGAATCATTGTCCAATAGCCACAAATACATAGCAAGTAGAAAGCTATCATGACTTGTCATCACTTTTCCATATTTTTCTGAAGACATCTCAATTCTTTGTATTCCTACTAATGAAGACATTTCCTGAAATACAAATTCATTGACAAATGTTCCTAAAGCAAATGACAATAATTCGAAATACTGTAAGCAAAACAATACCACCTTGTGGATACTGTACCATGGACATTCTCAGAGCCAGAGAAGCTTTGTTTATAGATTCAGATGGAACAAACTGCAGTTGTGGGATCACATAAGAGAAAAAAGAGCTTGTTCTAAGCCTTTCAGAGCCATACCTCATTTCAACATGTGTTCAACAAAAGATATGGTCAAACTGAAAAATATAGTACACTTGATTTTTTACAGTATCCCTACTCATCTTTAAAATTTAAAATGCACCTCTAAATATTTTTTCACATTCTGTATTCTTTTTCTTACCTCAGAAATTTGCTGACAACTTATTTAGCCTTTTCTATTTGTCTTTTTAATTTTATTCAATAATTCACTTTGGAGGAAAGTTAATTCAAATTTATGTAGAAAAATGACTTGTGCCTATAACACTCTGCAAGAGTAAAAGCTGAACTAAAATCTCAATAAACCATTCTGTTCAATAATACAGAAATCTACACTGTAAGGTAGATGTTGTATGATCTATTTTTTAAAGTGCTCATTCACGATTACAAAGTTTCTGTTTCTACACAATATATACTAATTTTTAAAAGTCAAGTGAGACAGAATTTCACATTTCATAAATTATCAAGCTATTTAGTATTCATAATTAATTGGATTGCACTGTGCCGTATTTATGAGGGTTATTCATGCACAGTATGAGATAATCATAAATTATTTTGTTAGCAAAATCTCTTGAGAGACTTTTTAAAGAGGCTTCCCTTGAGAAATTTTCCTTGGTGTTACTGCTGTCTGATATTTTCCCATTGGTTAAATCAGGAATGAGCTATTTATTACTTGATAATTATAAATCTAACTCAAAAACTACTGGAGCAATCTGCAGAAGGGGTACAAAGCAATACTGGGAATTGTCAAATTATCAATTGTCAAATGTTTTACACAATTTGAAGAAGAAAGGGAAATGCCATTTGTAAATTTGATGTCTACTTTGGTGTCTAAGTTCATCTGTGAGTTACAGCTGTATCTAGGTCTGTATTCAAAATGTGTAAAAGCCTTTGTGTTCTTATAATATTTTAGAACAATTTTAAGTGCTAAGCTCAAGAAGAGTTCATGAACATAAACATGAGAAGAAAAAGATAAGTTCCCCCTGCTGCCATCCAAAAGAAATACAAGGCCAAACACATCAACTTGTGTTTAATTGGGACTGGAAATATTCCAAGTTTGACTTTCAAAAAAAGCTTTGATTTGCAATAGTTCATGTTGGGCTCATGTTGAGCCTGCCAAAAATCCAAGCTAGATCAGAGTCTTTTTTGAAATAAACACAAGCTTAATCAGATGTAGGTATTTCCAAACTCCCACTGCTTTAGTTATAACATCATCTGTTACTGAATGATTTATAAATCACCCTCTATAGAGAAATTTTCACAAAATTGAGGGTGAGATATTTTAACCTGAGGACATAAGGACCCATCTAACTCATGCATGCATTAAATTTGCACTTAGAACAATTCATTTTAGAAACAAATAAACAATGGCTTTCCTGTTTGCAATTAAAAAAATAGTGTTGTTATTCTACCTGAAAATTTGTCATGCTTAAATGCCTCTCCTTCATCTCCCAGTGATTAGTCAATAGAAGTCTTTACTGTTCTTTTTCAGTAGCAGAGGAGGTCTTATTATTAACAGCCACCCACAAACTAGGCACTCACACAGTGGGTTTTCAAATTGAGATTAAGATTCTGCGCTGTTGTAGTCCAAGAGTTTGTAGAGATTGTAAATCTTGACCACCTCAACTCACCTGCTATGGTCCTTTGGCAAGTTGCTTGACTTGTTGCTGGCTTTCTTTTCTCTTAAAATGTGGATAATAACAGTGTCTGACTCTAATGAAAATGTAAAGAAGAAATGTGTTAGTACATGTGTGTTCCTTAGTGCAATATCTGACACAGAAGCATTTATCGATAGTTATTTTATTATTTACTATTATTTTACTTATTTTTCAGAGAAATAACTTCAGACTGGTTATGTTTCCCAATGTTACACGTATAGCATATTGCAAGTTGAATATTTAGATCCTTGCCTTATCTGACATGAAATTTGTACTTAATTTTAAGATTATCTCTTAGACATATGATTTCACCAAGAGACAAATAATTAGAAATTATTATTTGTTTTACCACATTCAAGTTGACCATATTCATCCTTTACCATACTCAACCTCAGGAGATCAGAATACAATACTGATTTGTGCCAATGAACGTTAGAAAGAAACAGATCCTACCTAGTAATTTAAACACATTTTCAGGAAAACATTTAAATTAAACATCAGAGTACTATATTTACAGAAACAGGCTTCTTATACTTGTTAAATCTTGAACGTTAAGTTTTCACATTCATTCTCAGAATGTGGATTTTGTTTAAGCTTTCACTAAATGCCAGTTGCTAATAACAATCATGATGTTGAGGTTGTAGTGACTATGGTGCTGGTGTTGGTACTGCTTTTATTTATAGTACTCTAAATGGTTTTAAATCGATTTCCCACTACCTAGATATATTACAACCAGCATCATAAACAAATGGGATAGATATTATCTGGGAGGAAACTGATAAATTATGTATTCCAACGTGTGAGTAGGCTTGTAAGATTCTCCACTGAAGATCACCCATTTAGTGGAAGCAAAAGGAAATGACTTTATAATGAAGCAAAATTATTTTTACCACTTTCCAGTTGGTCCAGAGAAACTGGGCTAGTGCCTCTATTAGAGGTGGAGATCCATCCTCTCCCTAGCCCCTGAAGAAGGTGACTAGGACAAAGAGGAAGAAGGGAAACATCAGCAATTTTGTAAACCTCTGGTGTTTCATGCTATCAATGCAATTATAGCCAACCATGTAGAAACATGAGGGGTAAATATCCCAGGACAAAATATCAAAAGTCCTTAAGGAAGGGATATGTGCCATAATTAAGCTATTTGCTTTCTTTTGGGGCAATTACTCCATGCAATAATGCACTAGAATCTAATGATTATTATGAGGCACTTTTATTTTGCATAGTGCTTTACAATCTTTTTATGAGATATTCATTACAATAACCCCGTGAAGTGGGTCAGATTATCTCTAAGGAAAAAACAATGAAGTTCTTTTAAAAAATTAATGTGCTAATTTTTCTAATAAAAAAATTAAACATTTTATGTTGTGATTTTTTTCCCATGCTCTAGTACATGACCTGGTTTAATGATGCACCATTTGGAAAACCCAGCCTCTTAACTGCCAGATGAAATAGAGATGAAAGTCTTGCATCTTTGAGAAGAAATACAAATAACCATTCAAATTAAATATGTGAGGCATAAATAACAAGCATAAATAACAGGCATAAATAACAAGAAAAGAAATTCAGGAAAGGAAAATCATACAATCAGTGAAAATTAATATCTGCTTTATTTATAATTTCCAAGACATCTTATTATGACTCCAGGTAACATGATTAGCAATTGGTAAAGTTGGTACATTAACAAGTTTTTTGCTTTATTCCAAGCTTACCCATTTCAGCCTACTGATCTATTGAAAACCATAGAACCAATTTACCTGATAGGGCTGACAGGTTGCATAAGAACATAGACTTTCTCCTTTTGAAAAATCGCCCACATACATTAGTTTGCTGTGTATACCTTCTCCCCGAGAAGACTCTTTTTCTAATTTATAAGTGTGCACATTTATGCAACCTTGGTGGGTTGAAGCTCCAAGAAGTTGAGGGGACTCTTTGGAGTCCTGACATTACCCCTAGTAATATTGGTGACAGTCTTTATGCTCCCCTGGTATATTTACCTGGTATGATATAGAAAACCCTGAGCAACAGTTGACTGCTTTTTTTCTGGTGTTATGAAGCAATATCTTACTGTAAGTACAGTACATTTGGGGCAAGCACCAATTGCCCTCTGCAAAGTCAGAATCCATTGCTTTGCAGAACACCTTGAGAATATGGATTCAGAAGGATCCTCAAGCATTTTGTTCCTGTAGCTTGGAGTAAAAGTGGTGCCTCTCTCAGGCACGGATTGTTGATCTTAATTGCTATGCTTCACTTCGGAAGTGCTGCAGACCCACAAGATTGAGACACTTATCTAGACAGTGTGATGGACAGATGGACTTCAGATAAGAGGGAGCAGATGTGGAGCAAACAAAAAAAAATAGGGACTCCCGACAATAGGTACAGGGATTTATGTTAGAGAGGGGGACTCTACGCAGCAGCTAAGAGGTGAAACAGACCCAAAGGAAACAATAACTTGGGAGAAGTTAAAGAGCTGGGTGAAAGCAGAGCTTAGGCTGAAATGCTGGGTCACCACTTCTCTAGTTTTCATCACATGCGGGGTTACTTGTTTATGTTCTTTTCATTTGATATCTTTTAACCCATGGTCTTGAAAGCACTATATCTAATGAAAGTAGTATTGAAAAGTATTTTTCAATTCCTGAGCAAAGCATTTAGACCTTTAAAAGTAGGACTTCTGTTTCCTTGCTGGATGCAGAAATCTTCAAAATAGGACTTACAGCTTTTAAATGTTAGTGCCTTTGGTGTCAAGAAACAAAGCTAAAATTTCCTCATGCAAGAAATGAGACAGGTGATCAAGGAAACATACCTGAGGCCTCAGCATAACATTGGGAAAGTCTGCTGCACAAGACATCTTTTAAGTGCTGAAAAGCAAGGATGTTACTTTGAGAACTGAGGTAGGCCTGACCCAAGCCGTGGTGTTTTCAAATTCTTCCTTTGAATGTGCAAGTGAAACAATGAATAAGGAAGACCAAAGGAAAATGGATGCATTTGACCTAGGGTGCTGGAGAAGGATATTGAAAATACTTTAGTCTGCTGAAAGTGAAAACAAATCTCTCTTGGTAAAGGTACAGACAATCTCTCTGTCCTTAGAAGAAAGGACAGAGAGAATTCCTTTTATATGCTTGGAATATGCTTTCAGTAGAGACTCATCTCTGGAGAAGGACATCATGCATGCTCAGGTGGAGGGACAGAGAAAAGGAAGAAGGACTTTTACTAGCTGGATGGACACAGTGGCTGCCACAGTGGGCTCAAATAGAAGAACAATTAGAAGGGTGGTACAGGACGAAGCAGGATTTCATTCTGTTTTCTGTCTAGGAGTCACTGTGAATCAGAATCAACTCAATGGAACCTAACAGCCACCACAGCCAAGAGGCTGAGCAAAGACTTGAGGAAGCATCACTGCTAACAAATGTTGGCAGAAGTACTGCTCTTGCAAATTTTTCAGACTTTAAAAAATATATGTGTTAAAAACTGCAATCCAAAATGAAATAATTCTTGAATAAAGAAAGACTGACTTTCTTTGGGTTATGCAGACATACCTGCTTTGTTTGTTATTGTTATTATTGTTATTATTGTCAATTCTACAAGCAACTCAAAAAATTGTATCGTGGAAACAAATGTCTCCTATTTTGCTATGACAGAATCTGAGCTCCTAGTCAGATTTATTCTATAACTTCATGCGATATTTTGGAACCAATTATATATGAGAAAATGCATTTTTAAAGAAAAATTTGTGTTAGTTTATTTTAGTTTATGAGAAACAAAATAAACAGCAGACATCAAACATCATCTAGGAGTCTTTACTTTTAAACCCTTCACTTGCTATCAGTTTCTGAATCGTTATTAGTAATATGTACTATTTCTGAAACAGTGTAACAATATTTTTCAATATTATAATGTGCTAACACTAATGATGATTAAAGAGAAATAATCATATAAAATAATTACCATGACTATGTAAAGTAGATTTGCCCAAGGGCAATTTCACTTTCCAAGAGGCCCTCTTTTCCCCCAAGACTGTCAGGTTTCACAATTTCTCTATTAAGAGCTTTGTACATCTTTGCGGCAGAGATTTGGCCCAGCCTGGGAAATAAGTGGGTAGGGGTTGGTTCTTTATTTTCTTGGTGAGACGTGGAGTCCCTTCTGCCTTGTTCATTCTCTTTGTGGGCATTGGGGATTAGGACCTGTGCTCCCTAGAGTCTTGGGGCAGCTGTCACAAGCACAACCCACTACATGGGCCTGGTAGCTGCATTTTGATTTTGCAGATGAAGGAACATGCCTCAAACCCTCACAGGAGGGAGGTTATGGGGGAAGTGGAGGAGGGGCTGATATGAAGATTATTTTTCTGTAACCTGTAATTTGCAAATTCTAATATCAACTTTGTGGTTGCTTTAGACCTGAGACCAAAATGAAAAAGAGAAAAGTGAATTGCAAGAGAAAAAATTATCTACCAGAACCCAGAAGATAAATAAGTGATCAGATTAGTCAAGTGAGTCATTTGATATTTGATTTTAAAAATCCATTCAGATAGATAACAACTTTGGTATTTTTTATATAGCCATGTCTGTCTACATAACTATACCTAAATTATGATAGATAAGTACATATGGATATATAATTTGTATACATTTGCATATATGCATATACTTATATGAAATTAAGTATAATGTATTGCTACTAGGCTCTCAGTTCATACATGCATGGATTTATTCCAGATAAAACTTGTTTATGCATGCCTCAGTGGTCAGTTGGTGACTGTAGAAAAGATATCTTGGTTCGTAGCCTTCTTGGGCAACTTCATAAGATAGCTCCCAATCAAACAGTGGCTCCAAAGGAGACCTGCTGGTTCAAGCAAACCCAATACTGAAAGAGAAGCTCATACAGTAATGGTTTTGTTTTTGTTTTTATTAAAAAGAGGACATCCTAATGGATTTTCTTTTCTTTTTTAAAAAAGTGTATCATTAATTAATTGGAAGTTTATACATATATAATTCCATAGCTCAATCACACCAAATCTAATTATACAATTGCTACCACAGTTTCCAAACATTTGTGTTCCTCCTGGATTCCTTGATATCATCTCCCTTTTATGTCTCTCCTGTCCCAAAATCCTAATTCTACTTGCTGTCTCTACTTGATGTCTAGGTTCAGCAGTCCGGGGTTTCTTATACCAATACACATATGAAACAACTTCAAGAAGGTGACCTCCAATGACATAGCACCTCTGAGATACACCCTATTATGAACAAACAAACAAAAACCCCCCAATACAGAAAATGTTGAAAACAAGATCAGGTCCAGCATGCACCAGAGGTGAGGTCAACTGACAAAGTCTTAACTGTTCCAAGCAGATCTATCCCTTTGATTTTCTATACTCATTGTGTTAGTCTGGGTAGACTAGAGAAACAAATTCATAAACACGCATATGTATATAAGGGAAGGGTATATATAAAAAAGAAAGGGAACATTGAGAAAGTATCCCAACCCGGTCCAGTCCAATGCTGTAAGTCTGATATTAGCCAATTTGTCTAATACTCAGTCTATAAAGTCTTCTTCAAACACACTAGGCATGTACAATGACATCAGGACAATCACAGACCAATGGGTGCAGAGTCTTGTATATCCAATGGCAGCAGAAGCATCCCAGCACTGGCAAGGTTCTCCCCATGGCTCCTTGTTTCCAGGGCTCAGGGTCCATCAGCAGTATCCATTGATGGTAGAAGCATCTCAGCAATGGCAGGGCTTTCTCTGTGACTTTTCTGGCTCCTCCAACTTCTAGGTCTCAGGGTCTATGCTGCCATCTTGTCTTGTCAGTAGAGCATTTCCAAGAAACTGAGTGTCAAGTCTTTCACCTCCATGGGGAAAATATCATGAGATTTTCCAGAATTTTCAGAGAAACCCATGTCCACACAGAGGTCTCCTTGGCTATCTCCAGATTACAGGCTAGGCTCCACCCCTACACTCCCAGTGCTGAAATTGACACAGATCAGTGACTGCCACACTTACCTTTCCAATGAACCATATTTAGCAAGTCTTGTCCTCCTAACCCTCTACTGCAGGTAGAAGGAATTCAGCAGCAGGTCATTTCCTATGTAATTCCCACAGTTTTCTTGAAGGACACAAATGAGCTAAGTATAAAGTGTACAAAAATTGAAAACTGCATTGGTGATCAAAAGGCCAGGAAAGTTGCTCTGAGAATTTTTTCTAATTTCCCACCATGATAATATACCTACTAATTTTTTCCCACGTTAACAAAGGCTATACAATCCGAATTCCATTTGGAGACTTTATACTAAGATGTTTTTCCTTCCCTCTTTCTCTATTTTTCTTTCCTTTTACCCCTCCCTTTTGGTGTCTATCTATATAAGATAGGCAGGATAAGCAATCCCAAGGTGTTGGCAACTGGACCAACAGTTGGGGAAGGTGAGGCATGGGAGAGAAAGAGGTGCAGAGAAGAAGTGAAGAGTCAATAAAGAGAGGGGAATAGCAAGAGAACTGGAATTGTTGAAGAGGGGTACCTTTTCTGGTCCTGTTTAATCAATTGAACTACATCAAAAGGAATTAGTGAGAGGTGAACAATGGGTAAGCATGGCAGAGGGGCAGGAGGAAAGAAAAAAAAGTGAAAGAACAACAAAATAAAAAGAGTGTGTGTGTAGCAGATGGACTGTGGTCTCTACGTAAATTTTACCTCAGTTCCAGAACAGTTTACTCAAATAATGTGGCAATGTATGATAGTCACCTCCCCAACACAATCACTAAAGGTAAAATGAATGCAAAAGCAAATGTAGTGAAGAAAGTTGATGGCGCCCGTTAAAATGTATAATCTGGGATCTTAAAGGCTTGAAATTCAATATGCAGTCATCTATCAGAGAAACAAAAAAACCACATGGAAGAAACACATCAGTCTATGTGTTTATGGTGTGTCAATAGAAATAGGTATCAGACGTTCAAAAGCAAGCAGTCAAATTGACATGAAGGAGCATAGGCAATGTAGAGACTCAAAACCCACCTATAAGATATTTGGGCAGACCCTGACAGAGAGCCACACAGAAGGAATGACATATCCAGGGTGTGGTATAGCCCTGATGAAATATGTAACTATATTCTTTAATATTTCCTCCCTTCACTATTTTTGTATAGCTTTGCTTCATTAATCTTCTTGCACCTGTGTGTTCATTTGCATAATTAAGATTGCTTGATGCATGAAATTTAAGTTAGACAAACACTTCAGAAATAGTAACAGGAGTAATTAATCCCTGTGGGTATGGAAAGAAAAGATGTGGAAAGTGGGGAAGTGGGAACTGATAGCAACAATGATTATGTAGCCTCACTCAGGGGGAGTGAATAACAGATTGGAAAGTGAATAAATATATTGGATGGTGTAAACTGAAGAGAGCAGAATCCTTCAAGGAAGGGTCAGAGTAATGGCAACACTGCCTACAGAAGTATCAAGACCTAGGTAGAGGATATATCTAGAAACAGGTTGGTGTTTTGATATTTTTGTTTAATAAAGGCTTCTATCATTTACTACCAATGTTTTTTGATTTATCCTTGTATATATATTTGAAATTATGTTCCTTTGATTTAAGTATACTTATACTCATACTATAAGTACATAAAATATATGTGTATTTATGTAGGCATGGAAATATATAAATTTACCAGGAAACTTTCCTTTTATCTCATTAAAAAACCCTCAGAATTCGATTCTGCAGTCTTACTATATGTAGCAATTTTCCACATAATTCATCACTTACAATATTACTATTCGGGCTGAGCCCCAGTGGCGTAGTGGTTGTGTGCAGGACTGTGGCCCACTGGGACGAAGGTTCAATTCCAGCCATGGGGTTGGGCCTCCTACTCCCTCCACCGGAGAGCAGTAATGGCCACACACACACACACACACAAAAAGAATATTACTATTCAATATTTTCCATTTTACCTTTTTTTTGTATTTATATGTCTTTCCAGTCCATTAGCATGACTTTCATCAAAAACTACTTGTATGTATCGATCAGTATCTCCATTGTTGATTAAAGAATAGTGAAAATTGCTAACTTTTTTTAATGATACAGATCCCTAAATATAATGAAATTCCAAGTCCACAGAAGAATTTGCCGTGGTCTCCATAGAACTCCTTCAAACAATTTTTTCTGTTTGTTTTTTGTCTTCTCTCATCTCTGTTGACCATATTTCTGATTAGAAGTTGGTGAAGAAATGAGGTTGTGGTTTGTCTACCTGACTTATTTTACAGAACACATATTTAACTAAGAAATCTTATACTATCACTTGAGCTAAGACATAACTTCCAGAAATGTGTTGTAATCTGTTGGATTATATGCTGATGTGATGTTGAAAGCAATGCCAATGGTATTTCAAACATCAGCAGGGTCAGTCATAGTGAGAACAGGGTTCAGCAGAGAGATTCCAGGGTAATATTATAAAGAAAGGCTAGTCTGTCCATGCCTGAGAGTTTAACCACCAAAAACCTTATGAATAAGAGTGAGCATTAACTAATGTAATCACAAAAGATGAGCCCTTCAGGTGTGAAATCAGTCAAAATAAAACTTGATAAGAGAAGTCTCCTCAACACAGATTTGACCTTAATGACATTGATGGAGCAAAGATTTCAAGACCTTCAATTGCTGGTGGAACATGTCTCAAAATGAGAAAAAACTGCTGCAGACATCAATTAATAACAGCACTGTGGAATGTGAAGCATATGAATGTAGATGTGTTAGACAGGGTTCTCAAGTGAAACAAAAGCAGGACACTAATTATATATATATATATATATATATATATATAACAAAAGAAATAAAGAGTTAACTAATCTATAAAGCAGTACGAATGGCTCTGTGCAACTCACTTGTGAGACAGCTAATACCCCGGCAGTCCGTCTAGTCTTGTGGGCAGCCAGGTAGTCCTCTGGAGAGCAATTCAGCCTATCTAGCCACAGGCAGCAAGCAGCAAGGCAGGTCACCAACACCCAGATGACAGGGTCTGAAAATCCCCATCTCAAGAGACGTATATTCCAGTAGCGTGGTGAAGCAGTGCTTGAAGGAACCTCAACTCACAGCAATACAGTCCATGGATTAGGTGTTCCACAGGAAGTGTAGCTTGCAAATCAAGACACAGGACAAGCAAGGCAAAAGACTGGTCCGAAGATCCAAGAGCAAGAGAGATAAAAGCTGGGATCGCTGAGCCGTTTATATCTCTGCCCTTCAATTAATCACACATGTATTCATGAGCCATACTGTCATATCAAACCCACCTATCTCCACCTATGTTGGCACAACAATCCTATCTATCACAATCTACCCCTTGCCACCTTGGCACCTGTACACAATTCTTTAGCCATATATAGTTCCCAGACATCAATGAAATCAAACTTATACTTAAAATCAAACATCTATCATACATATAAATGAGAACACACTGAGTCCAATTATGGCTGATATATCATAAATGAACTAAGAAAAGATATTTGATAAGCTCATATACAGAAAATATGAAAACAATTACAAAACTCTCTTTGCAATTGATCACAAGGCCGTAACAGATAGGTAGAACTACTTTCGTCTTCTTCCCATTCTGTATTACTTTTGTCCTCAGCAATCATCTCAGTTGGTTCCGGTATTTTGCCTGGCGGGGTGACCCAGACTTTCATTCTTGAGGGGTCTAGGTCATTGGATGTCCTGTCATGATGAGGCGGCTATAATTTACCATTTACTTTTATCACAGGGCATGGTAACACCAAGAGTCAGCCTATGGGATCTCCTGGATTCCAAGCATATTCTTCTTTATCCCCATTATGTATCATCAGTCCAATTTCTTCTTAGTAATCAGGATCAATTACACCATTCAGTACAGTGACACCATTCATGATCTGTAGATCCAAAGACATGAGAAGCCCAAAGTGGCCAGGGGCCATGCTCAGCTGCCAATTCAGTGAAACCATGTTGTGTTTCCAGGTGGGAGAGTTTCTTCCTTTAGGACCAGGACCTCCAGGCTCGAAGCACATAGGGTTTCTGGGACAGGAAGCAAAAATGTTGCAAGTGGGTCAATAGGAGTAATAGTAAGTGGTGCCATTCCGTTTCCCCACCTTGGTTCCTGGACCAATGAATCCTGGCTATTGGAGACACAGCACCATATATTGGCCACAGATTTAAAGCATTTACAGCTTCCTGGAGAACACTGCCCCAGCCCCGTAAGTTGTTGCCACGTAGTTTGCATCACAGTTTTGTCTTCAAGATCCCATTCCATCATTCTATCAAGCCAGCTGCTTCAGGATCATGAGGAACATGAAATGACTAGTGGATTCCATGGGCATGGGCCCATTGCTGCAATGAATTAGCTGTGAAGTCGTTCCTTGATCTGAAGCAATGCTATGTGGGATGCCATGCGGGTGGATGAGGCATTCTGAAAGTCCATGGATGGTATTTTGGGCAGAAGCATTGCATTAAGGGAAGGAAAATCCATATCCAGAATAGGTGTCTATTCCATTAAGAACAGAACACTGCCCACTCCATTATGGAAGTGGTCCTCTATAATCAGCTTGCTACCAACTTACTGGTTGATCTCCCTGAGGAATGGTCCCATATCTTGGAGTTAATATTAGTTTATGCTGCTGGAAAATGGGGCACTCAATAGTGAGAGTGGCCAAGTCAGTCTATGTGAGTTTAAGTCCATGTTGCTGTGCCCATACTTAACCTGCATCCCTGTCACCATATCCACTTTATTCGTGTGTTCATTGGGTGATAACAGGAGTGTCAGAGGAAAGAGGAGCGCTAGTCTCCATAGTGTGTGTCGTGATTGTTGAAGTCCTTCTCTTCAGAGGTAACCCTTTGGTGAGCATTCACATGAGACATCATTATATTTACTTTCTTGGCCCATTCAGAGAGGTATATCCACATACCTCTTTCCCACACCTCCGTGTCAACAATTGTCCAATCATGTTCTTTCCAAGTACCTGACCATCCAACCAACCCACTTATATCTCTGCCCTTCAATTAATCACACATGTGTTCATTAGCAAAGTTGTCACAAAAAACCCACCTATCTTCGTTGACCATGTTGGCACAAAAAACCCACCTATCTCCATTGACCATGTTGGCACAATCTATCTATTGTGGGAAATGTGAAGTATATAACCTATCTATTACAGTGGGAAACTGCAAAGTATATAAAAAGTGAAATAGATTCTATTATTTGCTATTTTGAATCAGATAATTATATGGTTTGCTAGACTGGAAATGATAAAATTGGAGGATAGTATCACATTTATAATAAAAATGGCATTATCAGATTGTTTTTGAAGCACAATGTAGTACACAATAGAATACTATCTATAGGCCCATAAATAAGAGTTAGTACAAACTTTATTCAAATGTGTACACTAACCTCCAAAGTCAGTGGTGAAGAAATTGAAGAAACCAATAAACTTAAGTGAGAAACTGATTAATTATTCAATCAAGATACATGATAGTTACTGGTGATTTGAATGGGTGAATTTAAACAAAGAATAAAGAGAAACAGTTGGAAAATATGGTCTTGGCAAAATAAATGAAGCTGGAGATTACATGAGAGAATTTTGCAAGGCTACTAATTTCCTCATTGCAACAACCATGTTCAACAACATAATCAGCAACTACACTATATACATAGACCCCATCAGGTGAAACACAAAGGAGCCAAACTGATTGCACCTGTGGGTTTGGGCGCACTATCATGAACCAAAAGAAGGCCAGAGGTTGACTGTAGAACAGACTATCAATTGTTCATATACAAGTTCCCTGTGAAGCTGAAGAAAATTAAAACAGATCCACCAGGAGTATATCCAATCTCAATTTAGAGGCCATCTCAAAAACATATTTGACAAATACCAGGCATGCTGTGTGAAGACTTTATGACTATCATACATTTGAAAAGCAATTTTAAAAGATAGAAAGGAAAGAAATGACCAAAATGTAAGTCTGAAATTTGTTTTTGAGCATAGCTAAATGTAACAGAAGGTTGACGATGAACCACAAAACATGATTTGGACAGATTAAATCCTTAAGTGACTGGATTTTATTGGCACAATAGGAATTAGTGATAGAGCAAAACTTTCAACAATATTCCTTGGTGATAGGGCAAAAATTCTAATAACATTCATTCATAACTGCAGACCTATGCTTAGCAGATGTCATAATAAAATAAGCAGAGCATTAAAATAAGGAGTATATTATAGTCTCAGGCCACTATTCATTGGGCAACATTAAGACCAGAGTTCCACACCAAAATCCAATTATTTCCAGTTCTATAACATTAGGGCAGCTATCATGTGGTCCTGAAACACTAGGGGATTTCAGCCTTAAGACCAATGGCCATAGATGAGTTTGAGATAAAACCCAGTTCACTTACTGGTGTTTCTACATCAAATCCTCCATTGTGGTTTATGATAGAGCAGAGTTCACAGTCCCAGTAGGATGATTGACAATGTTCTCTAACATAAAATGATGATGAGCTCTGCATTATGAGCCAGAGACAAATATAAATCATATGCATATGAGTGCGTTTGAGGCTTTGGAAAACAATTGATTCTTATTACATGGGCCTACTTGAGGCTTACCCTTCTGAGATTACTGATGGTGTTAGTGTTAGAGCCATATGTGGCACCAGTCAGATGATGACTTGTTTTAAGACAAGCGTTTAAGTCCTCAGACACTATTCTTTCAAATAGACTAGTACCGTCAAGTTTCTTCTCTACACTTTTCCATAACACCAAATCCATTGTGCAAGATAATTCAAAAAGAATTGCAGCAGTACATTTTCTGGGGGTTGCAGAAATTTAAGTAGGATTCAGAAAAGGACATGTTACAGGGGTACCATTGCTGAAGTCAGCTGCATCTTCACTGAAAGTAGATAATACCAAAAAGATGTTTATTTGTATTTTAATGACTATGAAGGGGCATTCAATAGTGTGGATCAAAAAAAACCCCTATTTTTAGCATTGATAACAATAAGAATTCCAGAACACTTCATTGTGCTCTTGAGAACTTGTATAAAAATCTAGAGTTGGTTGTTTGATCAAAGGAGTATTACATGGTTTAATTCTAGGCAAGATTGATATCTAGTTTGCAGCAGGATTGTATCCCTCCATGATTTACTAAATCTGGGTGCTAAAGAAGTATTTGAGAAGTTGTAGCACCTGAAGGTGAGCATTGAATCATTAACAAACTGATACACAAAAAAAACTCAATCATGCTTGCTGAAATCACTTACTACTGAAGATCAAAGAGTGCTACCTTCAGTGTGAGTTAGTACTCTTTTATAAAGAAAACCAAAGCTATCACAATTGGGTCCCCAACAACTTCAAGATCATGAACTACAGTTCTGTAAGGTAAATATTCCTTTATCCTTAAATGTCTTACCTCAGGTACTTATAGGAATTTTACCCTGAAAAACGTTTTTATCCACTCATCAAATTTTGAACTGATTTAAATAAAATGATGAATATGAGAGCATATAGGCAGTGGAATTATTTCATAAGCTCAGTTACTAAAGACAGTTTGGAAGTTGAGTTCACCTTCAGAAGAAAGACCTGAAGTTCTACTCTGAAAAAACAGTCGTTGACTACCCTAACGCATACTACTCTACCCTGACACTCATGGGTCACCATGGATTGAAGTTTTCCTGAAGGCAACTGGTGGCTGTGGCAGTTCACATAGTTGTTACATGTTACAAAGCTTGATATATGTCTGTAATTTTCCTTCTCTCCTCCCTGCCTGCCTTTTGTTTTCCCATTTGTTTTCTTAAAGTTGATCAATGAGGGGTTGCCCTGGTAGGGATCATTTGAGTACTTCAAATTTCTCAAGAGGCAAAGTCCTATCATCTGATTCAGAAAGTATCTAGAATCCCTTGGTGATTGGATCCACTTACTTGAAGTCTATTCTGAGTAAAGTCTTGAAGAGGGGAGCTTGAAGGGCAGAGCCTGCTCACTGGAAAATGATTGAAGTGGCATTTCAGCCATGACGAATGTATTTAGTATTCAACAATCAGTAAAGATTCTTCTGTCACATCACTCTTTAAAATAAAAGGGAATAAAAATAAAGTAGAAACTCGTGTGATGCCTCAGGCATGTTCACTGTGTTGTTCAGGTCAGTTCATTTCAGTGCTTAATTTGTTGTGCTTCATTTAATGGAATCATTTAATACCCCAAAAGTAATTATAAAAATGAACATATCTGGTTTCCTGGAGTTGCTATTTGACATCTCAGAATACTGAAATCCCTACTGCTGTTATTGGGTAGGTAGGTAAGCAATAAAACTAAATTAATTTTGAATGTTGTTTATGGATGAACTCTTATGTTTCTCACTTTTGATTTGTTTATAGTGTACTTCAATTTAGTACTGAATAAAGTAATGATTCCAAATCTTTACTCACAATTAAATAAAATGTTGGGATATGACCTTGCACATACCAGAGATTAAATTAAAAAACCAAATAGTAGATTGAGATGAAAACTGAAACTAAACAAGCCCATAAATAAATGTTGAGTCAATTCTAACCCATTCATTGGGAAAGAGTAGATCTGTTCCTATAGCTTTTTCCAAGACTATATATTTTTAAGGAAGCCAAGTTCTGAATATTTCCTCCCCAGAGTGATTTATTGATTTGAATTGTCAATTTTTTTTGTTAGCAGTTGAGATTTTTAACTACTGCATTGCCAGAGCTTCTTAGGAGAAAATTAGAGGACATTCTAGTGTCATATTTTATATTTAAGAAGTTCCCAGGAGCAAGCATGGGCTTCCTACTCCCATCAGGGCAGAGATGCCACAAAAAAAAAAAAAAAGAAGAAGAAGATATTTAGGTCCAAAGAAAATAGAGATTATGCTTGAAACCACACCAATATTTAATACCAAAGTTCATTGTTCAAGTCTATTATAGTTTTGTAGATATTAAATTACATTTATTTATGGGATGCCATACTATTTTTTACTCCATTCATAGAAATGTTGTCAACCAGTTGCTCCAAATGCCTTATTATACATCCAATGCAAGATGTTTACCCAAAACATTGCCTCTCAACTTTTATATGCAGGAAAGTTGAAATCAGTCATTTGATACAATGTTCCATGATCTAAACATGTAAAATGATTTTGGATGATAAACTCAGAAAGATTAATTCTCTGAGCATTAGAGATTAAACAAAAGTAAGCACTACTCTATATAGAGCACTTATACAAACTGGAAAGCATTTCCAGAATTTCCAATTTTGTCCTTTATAATTCCAAAATGATCTATCAAGCTTTATGAATTTAAAGTTCACTCCATGAAAATGGGTAGAAGGGCAAGTCCTGATTTCTGCAGAATGCATAATGCCTTGAGGGAGAAAGTGTATACATATAAAATGATAGTAATAAAGACTGTGCAGAACAAAGCCCTACTACTTGCAAAGCAAAAAAACATGCTGTATATTCTGAAAATGGAGGGCATCGCCTGGAGAGAACCACAACACATATCCAGCCAATGTTGTCTGGAGAGAAGACAGGTGGTGTGCCTTTGTGTTGTCCATAATAGGCCTTGTCCGAGGTGCCATTGAGATAGTTCTGGCTCAAGGTCATCCCATGTTAAATGAGGCTAAATTCTTCCCAGTCCTTTGCCATCCTCAAAAATTTAATTATGTTGTTCATCGAGGGGGTTGTGGTGGTGGGTGGGGGGGGGGGTTGGTTGTGTCAACCATTGTGTCAGTTCCCCCTTCTTCCCCTGATTTCCTCACCTTCCTCTACACTCCTGGTATTGCTACACATAACATCCCTCTGGGAGACAAATAACAGAAATGTGGGTAAAGGGAGACAGTGGTCAATGTAAGATATGAAAATAATAATAATTTATAATGTATCAAGGGGTCACAAGAGGGGTACGTTTGGAGGGAGGGGGAAAAAAGGAGTTTATACCAAGGGTTCAAATAGAAAACAATTGTTTAGAAGATAATGATGGCAGCATAAGTACAAATGTGCTTGATACAATTGATGTATGAATTGTTATAAAAGCTGTGAGATCCCCCAATAACATGATCTTTTAAATGAAAGAAAAAATTAATAATAAAACCATTTTTAAAAATAATGAGAAGATAAGCCTCTTTGACATATCAAAAATCATTTTATAAATTCTTTCAATTTTTTATACTAGAAAAGCCCTATATTTTTGGAAATTTAAAATACTATGCTTAAAGCAAAATTCCCTGATGCCACTGTAAGACTTAAAAGAGGGTTTAGCAATGAACCTGCCCAACACAGTACATCCTTTAGTATATTGACTGCTGCTTCCATAATCCTTGATTGTGTTATTCCTGGTGTTAGGTGCCGTCAAGTTGGTGCCGACTTCTAGCAGTCCCATGCACACCCAAAGGGAACATGCTCCAAGGTGTCATGTTCAAATTGTTGTTACATCGCATCCCATTGTTATAACCACTGTATCAATCCATCTCATAACTCATTATACTCACTTGAAATATAAAATATGTATAATGATATGAAGATATTTTCAACATTTTATTTGCATGTTTGGTTTTCTGTGAAAGCTATTTCATTTTACCGCAGTTTCTTTATTTGATTCTTAGGCATTAGTAGCCATTCTGTTGGAATTATAATCTTACACAAGTGATCTTTGGAAGGAAACAGCAGATCCTGGAAAACAGATAGATACAATGATAACTTATTTTTTCTTTGATTTCTCCCATAGACTTAGAAGAATAAGTTAACTAAAATGATATATAACAAGTATACTGCTGCCTATTTCCATTTTTCACAGATTTTCTCCTATTTTAATGTTTATTAGTGATACTATTATTATAACATAGTATAAATAAAATGTGTACAATTACTTTCACATTTCAATGGGTTGGTAAGAATGGAAGAATGCAAAGAGAAAGAACTTCTTTCTGGGGTTCTCCTCACACACTAATAGCCTAGTCAGGGTTTGTAAATCACCCATCTAAGCACTTTAAGTCCAGGTTTCCCACAGGAAACATTATGCCTTCAAGAGAAGGAGGGAGGAAATCATCATGGCATGCCAAGCAGGATGTCACTTTACACTCAATTGGTCACATCGTCAAGGTTCATTTCCATTAAGCTTTGTGTCAGTTCAGAAACTTTACACATGAGGCTGTGTGTTGCAGTCCACCACTGCTAACTGCCCTGGGGCTAGCTCAGAGTCTCAATCTTGTCATTGGTTTTCCAGAATGCCTCTGTGAGAATTAGTTGCATATGCTGGTCAGCCTCACCATTTGAGACAGGACTGTGGTTTGGCTGTATTTTTATAAATCACTCTCTTACTAAACACTTACTATCTTTGACATATTTAGATAGGCCAAAGATGAGAACATGAAGAGGGTGAAAATAATCATCGGTGGGAGTATAGATAGATGGATATAGATAGAATTAATGAATGGTTTTTGACATGAATAACAAAAACAAATGTGAGATGGGTATTGCTTTCAATTTCTGTCTACTGCTTCTAAAATGTGTCATGAAATGTGCATAAGAGAGATATACCGACTCTGTTTTTTGAGTAGTGACCATATTCAACTACCTACATCAGCTTAAAACAATAGGGAAACAAACCTTTAACAAAGAATAATATTAGAGAAGACATGGAAAACTTATGGGGTAGAAGAATTATGGGTGGGGGAGGGTGTAAGATATACACATTTTCACTTTGATTTATTTTATTTTTGTTCTTAGTGTCAGCTCAAGATATATTGACTAGGATTACAGGCAATTGCTTATTGTTTATTATAATAATTGCATTTAAAACAATGGATGATCTCCAAATTGCTTTAGTCTACTTCCAAATGAAAGCCTTGCTTCAAGTTAGAATCAATTTGATAACAACCGGTTGTGTTTTGTTTGTTTAGAAGACTTTAAATTATATTATGGGGCTGAGCCCCAGTGGCATAGTGGTTGTGCGCAGGACTGCGGCCCACTGGGACAGAGGTTCAATTCCAGCAGTGGGGCTGGGCCCCCTACTCCCACCGCTGGAGAGCAGTGATGCCCCCCCCCAAAAAAATAATAATAAATTACATTATGTGATGCAGAATAACTTCACTGTATTTATCTTTTAGGCTTCCATTCTGACATTTCATCTACTTATTTTGAAGTCCCTTAAAGACCAATCTTACCAATAATTCATTATCATTTGCACAAAATATTATAACTTTGGAAAAATTGACTTATGCACATTGATCTGGTTGATGAACATTTCGACTTGATTCATTATCATTAAAAAGTTAGAAGTAAATTTTATGGTATTTTGGATTGCAAATTGTATTTAGGATATTGCATTGATTTACTTAATTTAATTAGAATAGGTATTCCCCTGTTATTTGTAATAGATATAAAAGAAATGATAAAATTAAATGGGTAAGTTTTTAGAGAGATTGGAATAAAATAAATAGATTATGTATACAGATATTTCAAGGAGCGTGCTGGGTTGTACCACAAGGTCAGCAGTTTGAATCCACCAGCTATTTGGAACTAACAAGATGAGACTTTCTGCTCCTGTAAAGATTGCAGGGTCTGAAATTTGAAACGGCTCATTTTGTTATGGAGGGTTGTTATGAACCAGAATGAATTTGATGGCTGTGTTTTGTTTCATTTTTGATACATGTCTTAGCTATTGCTTTCTTCTCCTAGCATCTGTTCTTTTGTCTGGGTTATGTTGGTAGAGTTAACTTTATAATTTTGTCCATAATTTTTCAAATACCATGACAGATTTATGACACCAAAGAAGAAAATGATACCCAAAGCTAAGTATAATAGCTGTTTTCTCTATCTCCTTTCAAGAAAAGGATAAATTTATTTCAAATGTGTAAAAGGTCTATTTCTATTAATGATCCAGTTTCATTAAGGCATACAATACAATATTCCCACATATAACTATACAAGTTAGATAATAAGTAAATAAATAAATAAAATGCAGAGAACGAACTGGCTGGAGATTGTCTGAAATGACTCAAAATGTCTTTTGTGTTCCTTTATCATGGCAAAATCAAGACAGATAACATCTGCATTACACTTCCCATCACAGATATTCAGACATAACAGCAGAGAGTCCTGTGTCTAATTCTCACACAGACTCAAACTAGACTATAATATAGATTCTAAGTAAACTCAATCAACTGAATGTTTCGTCCAGGACTTGAGCATTGAGGAAAAGCAGCTCTGAGAGTTATTGGTCCAATAAGTTATATTTCTGCTGAAGTTGGTTAGACATTATGTGTTCTATTTCCAATTCGATACTGTGCATATAAATGTATATTTAAAATTTCAAACACACATACCACTGTATAGTTCAGTGTAGCTTTCATTCATTAATATTAATAAAATCATGCTCACTTTCTAAGTTTCTTTTTCAAGAAAGTGTCAATAAACTTTATATATATTCAGATTTTTAACAATTTTAAGTTTCATTCTGTAGTAAGACCATGAATGGGGTATTTCTATAATTCCAGTGGGATGACTTATTCCTCTTTATGATATCTAAAATCTAAAACTCAATGCAAGCATTTATATGATTGTCAACAATATAATTTAATAGTTCTTCAGATTGTCTTAAATACTAAATGTTTTGCACCTACTTTGCTGCATCGCATCACAGTATTTTCCAAAGAACATCATGCAATCCAAATAGCTACAGTAAGGTCAAATCTTAATGATTAATAAAAGTTTGTTACTTTAATTCAATTGACTAGCAAAAGTATTCAGCATAAAGACAATTAAGTGTATGAAAAATGCAGTTGCATTTGATGCAGAGTCAGATGCATTTTATAAGGATAGAAAAATGAAGGAAGTTATTTACATTGTGACAGATGTGGTAAAAGTCATCAGAGGGAGGGCTAAGCATCAGTAATGTTGTGTAAGAGCACCTGGTAACTGACTTACTAAGAGCAATGAGAAGCACAGAGTCAAATCCCTTGTGAAGGATGCTATTTTCCACCATTAAAGGTGTCAAAATAGGATTCATATTTCTAGAACCCTGTACTATGATTCATTCTGTTGAAAAGTTGCTTGAAAGAATCTTCTATTGGAGTTATAAGAGCTTATCAAGGCATAATCTACTAGCTTGAAAGTAGACCTCGATTTTACACCATTGAGTACTTAGTTAGGAATTACGACTTTCTGAAAATCTTGTCTACTAAATAGGTTTACACTATAAAAGCCTAATATTCCTTATTACCATCATCATCTTTCCTCAACAAAGTGGGTAATATTCATTATTATTTTTGTATCATTTTGATCAATAATAGCTGGATATGGAGGATTATGTAAGTGATACAATTGGTACCTGTTTGCCAAGAATGCTGATTCTATTTAGAATATTATTCATGTATAGCATATGTTCAATGTGTATTCAGATCCAAAAAGCCCACAAGAAAATTGTAATGTAAATTGGATGAGTCTTTTGTAACATAATTAAATAATTTTTGAGGTTTATTTAGTCTCTCTATTCTCTATTTTAGCCCCATGAATCCAAAGTGCTATGACTCCCCTGAATAGAAAGATAATTCCAAATACAGGTTATAAAACTGATAAATGTTCCAAGCCATTAAAAAAAATCTATTCAATTGACTCATTATTCAAGCCATAAAATACTGTTTATTTTAGAATTTAGAAAAGTGATAATTTGAGTCTTGCTTTAAAAAACAAAGCCACAAAGTATAAGATATTATTATTTTCTTATTTTCAATGAAAACAAATAACGCTAGGATACACTTCCCTGGGGGAGAAAAAGCAATGTGTGATTATGTATAATAGAAAAGGCAAAAAGAGAGAAAACAAACAAAGCATTAGTGTGGTTCCAGCATATGTTGACATTAACAAAACTATTTTCATTATATTATTGAAATATTTACTAAACTGATAAAAGACATTCTTGGTATTTTAATTGCACTAACATTTGTATATTTTTCCCTCTGCCAAATTCTCTAACATTTCATTGCTATACTGAAATGGAATCCCCATGTTGTTTGAATTCCGTGAGCATATTGGTGCTGCACTATCATGTTTTGTAAAAGGTGCTCAAGACAGAACCTGTTCATCAGTAAAACCAAAGTTCAAATCACTGCCATCAAGTCAAGCTGATTCACAGCACACCCCCATGACTTTGAAGCTGCAACTGTGTATGAGAGTTGGCAAGCCCAGTCTTTCTCCCAAGGAGCTGCTGGCAGTTTCGAACTGCAGACCAAGTGGATTTCAACCCAACTTATAACTATTATGACTTCTCTTCATCAGTGAAAAACCTCTTTTATCCCACACATTTTCATCCTCACCTTACAAGACTGCTTCAATTGCCTTAAAATCTATCATTATCATCACCTGGAATATTACCTTTACAGAATTTCTCACAATCTATAATTATGACATGTATCCATCTATTAATACTCACTTATTGCTTGTCATCCAACAGGAATTTAAACATTTGGTGGGGGGGAGAAGAAACATGTCCATATTGTTCAAGCAGAAAGATAAAGACACACCATGAGATGAACTGGCATCTCATGAATGAAGGACCTTACAGTGCTTCCTTTTGCTGTACATTAAATTGCTATGAACAGGAATCTTCTTGATAGCACCTAAATAGAACAGTAGGTTAGACATACAAGAGAAAATGTGAATTTCCATTTAAAACAAAACAGGGATGAGTCTAATATCTATTATTAAGAATTCATGAGTCAAGAACAAAAAGACAAAGCACCATTTTTTTCAATGAGCGAAATTTTGAGTAAATGTTTCTCCAAAGCAGATAGGCAAATGGCCAACAAATATACAAAAAGGCATTCAGCATCATTTTCTGGTAGAAAAATAGAAATCAAATCTCAACAGCAGATCACTTCATGAACATCATGATGCAGAGAATCAAAGATGGAAATGTAACTGCTGTGTGATAAAAAGAACAGACTCAAAAGGTGGGCATCAAGTGACAGGTTTTATTGGGAAGTTCAGCCTGCCAGAGGGGGATGTCCAGAATGGCCAGGGTCAGTTTTACACTCAGCTGGAACCATCCTTCCTGTCTTTTGATAATAGGGAATAAGGCTTCAGATCTCATCTTCTGTAACTCCTTCATGCTGCACAGGGATGGTAAAAGATTTAGTGCTGTTCTGTCACAGTTGTGCCCAGTGAACACTTTTGAGCTTGGAATCAGCCATCCACAGCTTTATGCATGTTTAATTGATGGATGCAAGCATGCATCCCTGCAAACTTGCTTCCATTCCTTAGTTTTCTACATTTCCCCTTTCTGTTCTATAAAGAGCTGTTGAGGCAAAATAGCCTCTTTTTATATACCTTAGCTTTCTATAGAAGCAGCACATGATTGCAAGGACAAACATTAAGCCTAATAGCACAGTTGGGCGAGAACCTGCACTACACAAAATTATTTAAACCCAGGCACAAGGTCAAGTCACTCCAAACCATGTACCAATTGTTTAACTACATCAGTACTGGAGGGTGACGTAAACCCATTCTTAAGTGTACTAAAAATTCCTTTTTTGTTGAATTAAATATAAAGAAAACTTTCTCTTAAATCCTTGCAAATGATTTCTAATTAAAATCCAGTCATGTAAGGTTATGCTATATGGATAAGGAATTACACAAAATCAGTAATATACCAATCACATGTTAGCATCAACTGATGCTGCAAGTCCATGACTGGATCTCTTCACCACTGAAGGTGTGTTGCAATTTAGCCACTTTCTTTTTTTTTTGTTTGTTTTTTGTTTTTTGGGTATCACTGCTCTCTGGTGGTGGGAGTAGGAGGCTCAGCCCCACTGCTGGAATTGAACCTCCATCCCAGTGGGCCACAGTCCCGCGCAAAACCACTCCGTCACCGGGGCTCAGCCCAGCCACTTTCCTTTCTAATTCATCATCTATCTTTGCCTTCATGGCCTATAGTTAGTATGAGTCTGCTTCCCACTTCTGGAAAGGATGTCCAGTTTTGGTACATTCCTGAAGCACTCATTCTGTAACAGCAACAATGGTTGCAATTGCCATGAGCCCACTGACAGCTATAATGATTATTCAGACAAATTAACAAGGTTTCTTTAACATCTCCCACAGTATATGCAACATTAAGGATGTCTCTAGACTGCTTTCCCATTGGCACTGGGACACACATTCTTTAAAATGAGGACACGGTCTTTAGAGAGATCTATAAACAGAGGTTAATTAAGGCAAGTGCACAATCTACAATTAGAGCATGTGACACTGAGCATAGTCTCATCTATCAACATGTTTCATCTATCCTCATGTTTCCAGCAGCAAACACACAGGGAAGCTTTATGCAGGAAACTGTACTGCGTCACATTTTTACGGTAAGTATATATAGAAGCAGACTGAAAAGTAGTAGTAAAGCTTCCTACATATCCTGTTAAACATTTGAAGGCTAGAGGAATTTTCCATAGGTTCCACTATCTCGGTCCTTTTGTGGGTTTAACAACCTAGAACAAAGAGGTGCAAGGTCTTCTTTATGCCATGCCATCAGTTGTGACCTGATGGTGATAATACTTACAGAGGATCAGTTCTCAAACTGTGGGTCATGACCCCTTTGGGGAGGTTGAACAACCCTTTCACAGGGCTCATCTGATTCACAACAGTAGTAAAATTACAGTGATGAAGTAGCAATGAAAATAATTTTATGGTTGGGGGTGCCACCACAACACGTGGCACTGTATTAAAGGGTCATGGCATTAGGAAGGTTTAGAACCACTGTATTAGAGGATTCATGCCACTTGCAATTACTGACATAGTTACATGGTACAGAATTAGATTCTTCAGAGCAATTTGTTAGAAATTTTCCACGAGACACCAAGTCAATTGTGATTGTGATAGTGATTTTGATAGTGTCATTTTAGTTTTTTTCCATGTGGCCCCTGAATTTTTTAAAAATTATTTTATTGGGGGATATACAACACTTATCACAATCCCTACATTGTGCCAAGCACATCTATATCTTTGTTGCCATCATTATTCTTAAAATGTTTGCTTTCTACTTCAGGCCTTGGTGTTGGCTCTCATTTTCCCCCTCCCTACCTACTTCCCCCTCCCTCATGAACCCATGAGAATTTATAAATTATTATTATTTTGTCATTTCTTTCACTGACTGACATCTCCTTTCACCTACTTTTCTATTGTTCATCACCCAGGAAGGAGGTTATATGTAGATCCTTGCAATTTAGTTCCCCCCTTCGACTCCACCTTCCCTCCACCGTTCTGGAATCACCACTCTCACTACTGATCCTGAAGGGATCATCTGTCCTGGACGACCTGTGTGCCCAGTTCCTATCAGTTCCAGTGTACATCCTCTGGTCTCGCTGGATTTGAAAGGAAGAATTGGTATCATAATAATGATAGGGAGCAGGCAAGGGAAGGAATCATTTAGGAACTAGATGAAAGTTGCATATTTCATTGTGGCTACACTGCACCCTGACTGGCTTGTCTCCTCCCCATGACCCTTCTATCAGGGGATGTCCAGTTACTTACAGATAGGTCTTGGGTGCTCAATCTACACTCCCCCTCATTGACAATGATTTGTTTTTTTTATTCTTTGATGTCTGATACCTGATCTCTTTGGCACCTTGTTATCACACAGTCTGGTGTGCTTCCTCCATGTGAGTTTTGTTGCTTCTCAGCTAGATGGCTGCTTATTTAACTTCAAGCCTTGAAAACCCCAGATGCTATATCTTTTGATACCTGGGTACTATCAGCTTTCTTCACCACATTTGCTTATGCACCCACTTTGTCTTCAGTGATTGTGTTGGGAAGGTCAGCATCGATCCGAATGCCAGTTTAATCAAACAATGTATTCTTGCATTGGGGGAGTATTTAAATGGAGGTCCAATGTCCATCTTTTACCTTAATACTAGACCTTTAATATATTCAGATAAATCTAGTTCCCCATCCTTATATATAAATATACTTACATATGTACACTAGCCCCACAAATGTGAGTTATTTGAGTCTAGTGGCTTTGAAATGCCAGTGACTCATGATTTTCCAGGTTTCTACATCTCCTCTCCTATCCATGGTACAGGAGTTCACAGACTCTGTGAATACATATCTTACTATCATGTAGTACTATCATGACTTGTGTTGGTAAATATCAGCAAGCTATTCCAACCTGTGGTTTAATGGTTAAATAGCTAGGACTGGCACCCACACACAAAGGTATCACCTCAAAACTTAAGGTAAAATTAAATCTCCTGCCTTATTCCTGCTTTGTTAACCTATTTTCCCAAGGCCATTGGGTCCAACAGAATAATTTATAAATACTTGTACGACAGGGCCATTTAAAGTCTACTCTACAATTTGCAGCAGGGGCAGATAGGGAACATAAGCTCAATAATCATGATTAGGACCTACCTCAGTGGTCACAGATATAACTGAAATCATTGCTAGAAACATTCTTTTAGGGGTCCTCAGTCTTCCATTGCTTACAAGTGTTAACTATACTCTGTGCTTCATCAGTTTCACCTGATGCAGTTGGAAGAACAGTTGGTGAATAGTATGGGTGAAGAGTTGGGAATTACGGAATGGATAGACAAAACTGGAGTTGATAGTAATAAGGTCTTGACCAAACTGAAATATGCTGCTGGGTTTAATAATCAGCAGAATGGGTGTGTGGTATGGAGAGTGGGTGGGCCTTAACAAGTCTGCTTTTAAGAGTTTAGAGATTCTGGTTTAAGGTTCTTTGGGTGTGGAAGAGGTATCGGGTACTGAGAAATATTAGGAAATATTGAGGGGTCTTTTAATCGAATATAAACAGGTTAATGGTGCGAAGCAACAGAGGATTGGGTGACATCTCTGACACGTGGGTTAACTAAAAGCAGGTAGTAAAGGAAGAAATTGTGTGCAGGATATCAGGACATTAGAAGGGGAGGAATTTGATGGGGAGGAATGGATCCAGGGAGGGTGACTGGCATGGTTTGAAAGAGAAGTAACACATTTAGAACCTGGGAAGCCTGCAGAAACTGAAAAGTTATTACTGCTTTGAATTTAGTAAGAATATCTCTGTCCAGTAGGGGAATGAACCATTTTGGGGTGACTAGAAACTGGTGTGTGAATCATACATTATAAATGCTATGTAAGAGTTGCCATGCAATGAAGAGTTGTGACTATACTTGACACTGCTACAATAAAATTTGAGCTCATGAGAAGCGTAATAGGCTCAGAGAGCATCCTTGGTGAGTTCATGAGACACTGAATCCTACATCGTGAGTAGATTTGGATATACTTGCATCATTTTTGTTTACTTTTTTATGTTTTTTTGTCATTTTATTAGGGGCTTATACAACTCTTATCACAATTCATACATCCATCCATTATATGTCAAGCACATTTGTACATATGTTGCTCGCATTGACTTACATAATATTGACATTTTTACCATATTCAATCTTTCTATCCATGAGCCCTGGTGGACAATAGGTTGCAAATTTGGCTGTTAACTGAAAGGACAGCAGCTTGAAACCATCAGATTTCTACTCCTATAAAGAGTTTCAGTCTCCAAAATCAACAGGGCCAGTTCCATTCTGCCTTCTAGGATCACTTTGAGTCAGGACCAACTGGATGTGAGATCCATAAACATGGAATATTCCTGCATTCGTGTAACTTTTTTTTGGATTCTTATAATAGTGTTTTGTATTTCTCCTTATACAGATCTTTTGTTTCCTAGTTAGGCTTATTCCTAATTTATTCATCTTTTACATGGTTGTTGCAAATAGTTATGTTTTTAAAATTTCATTTTTTTGATATAAAAGATTCTTCTTTAACCCCTGGCTATGGGCAAAAAGATACTTGATTGTTGGTGGTGTTCTTTTATCAGTCAAGCGTAGAGCAGACTGGTAGTCCTTTGTTCATCTTAGCTTGATGCCTAGATAGTGGCCAGAGCTGATTCATGCCTAGGGCACATAAAAAAAAAATTCTTTGTTAAACACAAGAATCCTATTGATTGCTGTGTGTTCAGCTTATAGCCTTCGTTAGTGCCAAATACTTTAAATTAGTTCTAGAAAATATTTTATTGACTATTTGGGATTACACAGTATTTTGAATTCAATAAAAGCCATTTTTAAAATGTTAAAATAGTGAATTTTATGTTACATATATATTATATAATAAATAAATCAATATGAAGAGATAAGTAAATAAAATGTCGATGTTTTTCTACTATTGATGACAAGGCTTTTCCCCTAACTCATATCTTTCCCTTGGGAAATTCTAGCCTACCTCTTGTATTAAACATTTAGTTCACAAGTTGTTTTTAGTCAGCATACATATATCGAAGACCTAGGATATCTGGGATTATTTTTGCTTATATTCAAAAGTTCTACACCCAATTTTTAAAATAACTTGCTGAATAATTTCCTTCAAGTATTAATATCAGCACCCTTAGATTATAATATTTCCACCAGACATACCCTTTAGGAGAGATAGGAAGAAATATCTAGAAAATGCAGAGTGGTAGTTTGCATGTAGTAATTTCTTGCTTCCATATTAAAGGTAGCTATTAGTAATTATGTACCTTTTTTCTGTTGAATGTCAGGTTTGTCCTGAGAATGGTCAGTTAGGTAGCTATCCTAAAGGATTTTAACATTGGTAAAGCGGGATACCATTGACATGTAGTGAGGGGGGGGCAGGGGGAGAGGGAGAATATCTTGGTTAAAAATTTGGTCTATATGACTGAGCCCTGGTGGCATAGTGGTTGTGCATGGGACTGCAGCCCATTGGCTTGGCAGTTCAAATCCAGCAGCAGTTCTCCAGGACCAAGGCTGGGACTCCTACTTCCACCAGGGGGCAGTGATGCCCAGAAAAACAAAATTTGGTCTATATGGAACAACAAAAATTTTCAAAGAATGCAAAAATAGTATTGTAATATATTTATTTTAATTTCAACATAAGTATAATTTACAAATATGATACATTAAACTTATGTATAGTATTCTTTTATTCTTTGGCATATTTCTCATTTGAGTGAATGTTTTTTAATAGATTGCTGTCATTGTTTAAAAGGTCATGAAATTTTTCACAAGAATTTGTTAAATTATATTTCACACAAAAAGTGGCTTTCAAAGTCTCAACACTTAATTGTGATTTTTCTGATGTCCCCACTTTATTTACTGTAGAAAAATCGCGTTCAGTCATAGCATTAGTTTCGGGTAAGGACAGCGCATATCCCACAATTTTTAGTGCATTATTGTATGGAACATGATTTGTTTCAAAATGATGAAATATTTCTAACCGTTTGTTCTCTGTTGTGATTTTTGCTGATGCTCCAGATTTAATCTTTTCCTTATCAATATATATTTTTAATAATGATGCCTCATTGAAAAGATCGTTTTTGGAAATATTACTATATGGAAAATTTTGAGTAATATGATCAAATGATTTTTTTGCCCATTGTTCCAATTAAGTTCTAGTTTTAATGTAATCCAATGAAAATGTTCAATATCATTGTAATGTATCGTCCACACTTCTAAATAATCTATACAGTTACTATTGAACTTTTTAATGTGATTGATGATATCTGCATTATTTATTGCACCTTGTTCTTCGAGCTGGCTTATACTATTATGGATAGTTAATGGAAGAAAATTGTTTTCTGACCGATCTTGACCCTGAAATTTTAAATAGTTAAATTATTTGCTACTATGATTACTGAAATTTTGTCACCTTCAATAAGTTTTATAGCATTTTGAAAATTAGCTGCTTGATTGATACAAACTCTAGCCAATTTTTTAAGATTCTTTTTCAAACTCTTCTAAAATTCTAGGATATTTACCCTGTGATAGAAAATAGGCTTTCAAAGGATCATATATTTTCAAAATTCTTTGGACAGTTGGCAAAGGAGCTAACCAGTGCATTTTACTGTATCCAAGTATTTTCTGATATTCGATTTCCGAAGTTTCACAAAATTCTTTAAGCATTTCAACGCACACTGTGTATATATAGAAATAATATACATATATTAAGAATATATTTTGATAAAAATATTTTCCATATCTACGGGCAACAAGCCAGCCGCTCTTTGAATGGCATCATGTATTACGTGCACTGCACAGTCAACACCAAAAATGCTTTGATTAAGGTTTTTGTTGAATTTATAAAAATATTATTTGTATCTCTTCTCACTTTTCCTCCAAAATTTGCATTTGTGTTGTCTGCACAATATGCAATCATTTTATGTTTTAAATTGTTTTTTCCAAAATATTAATAATGGAACTGAAAATTATTTCAGAAATTTTGCTGGTCAAAGAAATGAAAACTAAAGTTATAATTTTTATTCCAGTTTCTGAAACAAAAGATCTAATAATGGTTGGAAATAGTGTTATATCCTTTTGATTGGAATTAGATATGTCAGAATATATGGATATAAAATTAATTTTTTCTAGATTTTTGTTTAATTCTGAAAATGCATATGGGGAAAGCACATTACATACAATTGCCTCGGATTTTGTTCTAGCGCAGACAAATTTTTTGTTGAATAACTTTTTGACAACTTGTGATGTACAGTCCATAGATCTGAAGAAATGATTGTGATTAATAGCATGAAAAGACATAAGTCCTTCTGTTAATGTCAGTTTCTTTTCTTTGTCTCCATAAGTTGTTTTCTGAAAAAAATTCTGTATTTTGCAGGAAGATGCAGCAGTATTTTAATATCTTTTATGTTTCTGTGTCTCCAAGTGCTTTGAAATATCGTTCTCCCTGCAATGCAAAATAGAAAATTCACCATTACATTTCTCACATTTTACGTTGTTTTTTCTTAATAAAAGGAAATTCACTTCATAGATCATAGATGAATTTGCATCCTCTTTTCTTGCTCATTATATTAAAAATCTAAATTTAAAAAAAATTATATCACAAATTATTATATACATATTGCTTAAAAACACAATAAGTAGATACATAGTTATGAAGATATCTTATTGTTAGTTTATAAATTAAATTAATTTGACTGTTATAAAGTGAGTATATTTTTTAATTATTTTAAATTTTAATCCTATATTTTTCTATATAATAACAATACTAACTTGTATTATTTTTCCTCTGAATTTGCTGTAATGTAAATTGTGTCACTTTCAAGGCTGGAGCTAGACTTCTCTCCGCCACTATAAAATATAAATAATACAAGCACTGTCTGCTAAATTCAAGAAAATTTATGTATTTATGAAATAAATAAATTACTTATCCAAATTATCTGAATAGCTGATTTGTTGACATCACTTGTTTAACTAGCACTAGCACCCAGTATGATGTGAATCATCTGAAAGACAGTTACAACATGCCATTGTGGGCTGAGCCCTGCTGGCGTAAGTGGTTGAGTGCAGGACTTCACCCCGCGGGCTTGGCGGCTCTCAGGATCAGCGCTGGATAGCTCCCGCGACCACCAGAGGGCAGAGATGCCAAAAAAATTGCCATTGTTCATTAAGTCCAAATATTGGTGGTCGAATTCTAACAACTGATCAACAATGCAAACTTTGGTAAGCAGTTCTCGATAATCAGTTCTCAACAATTACTTGTTATTATTAAAGTTTTTTTTTTAAGTTTAGCATTATAAAATTAACAAAAATAATATAAAGCTCATATCCTGGTCAAATTGCCACTTGGCCGCGAAAACCGTATATTCCCTTTCTGTTCTCCCACCGTTCCCTAGCTTGACGTAAATTCTTTCCAAAAATTGGAACTTTTTTGAAACGCTGTGGGATGCCGGACTAATTGTTAAAAATTGGTACTGTCCAACCAAAAGTGGGACATTTGGTCACTTTATCCCTAATCAATAGGGATATTCATTGAGCAGAAAAAGAATTAAACCTTACCTGGAATACTCAATACAGTGATTCTTCCCTCTACTCTTTTTTCATCTAAATGTTCTTATCAGGGAATGAGGCTAACAGAAAGAAATAACAAGTCAATATATTTTTGTGCTTCACTTTATTAACCAACCAACCAACCTATTGCCATTGAATATTTGACTCCTAGTGTCAGAATAGAACTGGGCTTCATAAGCTGTTTCATTTATTTATTTACTTACTTATGCTTCTGGATGAAAGCTAACTTTCACTTTTTATGTTGGCAGTGAAGCACATTAACTATTTGCATCACACAAATAGAAAATGCCTTAATAGATCTACTCTTGGAGGCCTCATGTCATAGTGGGCTATGCATTGGACTATGCATTGGGCTTTTAACTGTAAGGTTTAAATCCAGGTGTTCCTCTGGAAAAAGATGAGATTGTCTGCACCTATCTCTGGAAACTCAAAGAGACAGTTTGCTCTGTTCAATAGAGTCCTTATGAATCAAAATTCACATGATACCAGTGAGGGTTTTTTGTGGGGTGGGGCAGGAAGGCGTTAGACCTATATTATATTAAAATTACAACACTAGAGAAAGAATTGATTTAAAATTCTTTGAATTTTTTAATCATACTAATTGTTCTATAAATCCATTCCATGTTATTTTACTACAAGACAATCACTGAGATTTGCAATATTCCGCTTGAGAACTTATTTTGCAGGGAGGATGGTCAGCAACATATTAAAAACCCAAATGTAATACTGAGCACACTTGACAAGCATTATCAAGAATGCCATGCAACTGTTAGTGGTGTGTCTTCTTTTGATGTATGATGAAGGTCTATTGCAAGACCCAATTTATCAGGGTTGAATGAACATAAAGGCAAATGATTTCAACACTTATTTAGAAGCAGAATTCGGAGCCTTTATAAAATATGTGAAAGAGTTGTATTCACATAATACACACTTAGTGGTGCCTGTTATACTGTAGGCTAGATGATGATAGTATATGAGGGGCAAATCCCCAAAAGAAACCCATATTAATTTTTAAAGTTATAAATTTAATTTTATTTTACAAAATGACCTTAGCAACTTCAATGCACTCTCCATTACACTTAATACATTTATCAAATATGCAATTACAGGCTTGGAATCATTTTTCAAATTACTCTGTTGGATGACCCAGAGTGCCTCCCTCTATTTTTTCCTTCACCTCGTCTACATATGTAACAGGCCACTAAGACAAAACTATTTTCTGATAAAGTACACAAAAATAGGATTTTGCATTTATGTACCAGTATATGCAGTCACACTTTGGTACATACCAATATATAAGGAATAAAGGCCCAGATGTTTAATGATGGAAAAGATCTAACAGAGCCTTGTCCCTTTTATGAAACTAAAAGTTTTAGAAGGATCTGGCTACTTTTTAAAAAGAAGGGCATTTTCACCCCAGCTTTTTGCATCTATACTTCTTTTTTGGAATTTACCTAATTTTCATTTGTGTTTCTTGATGTTCAAAATTTTTTTTAAGATCCACCATATCCATACACTTGCTTTCAAATATCATAATAGCATTAATATTCACAAGTCTAGCAAAATATGTATGTACACATATATTCACAGTTTACCATCTGGTTGGGCAATATCCAACTGTATATATAACTATGAGGTGGGGAAGAGAGATTTGTATGGAAAGACACCAGGAGTGAGGGTGGGTGTGAAATTTGTGGCACCACTGAAGCCCTGGCTTGGTTACCTTGTATTCTAAGGCCTGGCTACTGTCCATGGACCACAGAACAGTTTTCACCCATTGGAGTCAGCTGCAGTTTCACCTCCCACAAGGACCAATAAGTGAATGCCCTTTCCAACACATCCCAGGGGTGTCACCTGCAGAGAGATACTGGGCTGCAGCAGCTCCACTTTGTTCCTTGGAACCTATGATTCTGATCAGACTACCTACTGCATGTTTACAAACAAAGAAAACTCTGGTTTCTAACAAAAAGCCAGAACAACCTTAGGGAAAGGGAAGACCAAGGGGAATTGCTTTGAAATGTGTGTGTTTGTGTGTGTGTGTGTGTGTGTGTTCTGAAGCATTGGATCACTAGCTTCAATGTAGAGGGTACAAACCAAGCAGATGCTCCTAGAAGGAAAACAAGGCTATCTACTCCTGTAACGATTCACAACCTCTGAAATCCTATGTAGGGTCTTTCTGAGTCAGAATTGACTAAATGGCAGTGGATTTTTTGTTTTATTTTAGCAGATAAAAGACATATTGGCTTAAGCCCTAGTGGTGTAGTGGTTGTGCGCAGGACTGCTTCCCACTGGGATGGAGGTTCAATTCCAGCAGCGGATCCACAGAAGCAAAGACTGGGCCTCTTACTTCCACCACCAGAGGTCAGTGATGCCCCCCCCAAAAAAAAAAAAACATGTGTTATATGTAATAATTGGGTTAGCATGAAATATAAATCACAAAATATTCTATTTCACAAGAAGTATCCTTGACATTAAGCAACACAGGCATATAGGTGCATTAGGTCCTTGAAGAACACAACAGGTATGGTCCCAAATCATGGATCCTACATATCATGTGCAATGGAACATCCATGTGTTTTTTGTGACTCCCTGAAACTTAAGTACCAATAGTTCTCTGTTGATCAGAAGAATATGGGTACATAGTCAAGTAACACACATTTTGTATATTGTATATATTACCATACTTTTCGGACTATAAGACACACTTTTTCCCCCCTAAGAGTGGGGGGGGAACCAAGGTGTGTCTTATGGTCTGAAGGTGTGGTACTCCAGAACATTTTAGTATACTGGTACTATTTGGTTTCAAATATTTTTTCTTATTTTCCTGCTCTAAAAATTGAGTTTGTCTTATGGTCAGGTACATCTTATGGTCCAAAAAATATTGTACTTCATGCAGCCATATAAAATTTATTTTTTTCTGTGTGACATAGGAAGGTATTTTTGTAAAAAAAACACTTGATTTTGACATGTGGCATAGCTGCAGGGAAAGCTTCATGACGTTCTTGTTGTTTTTTACAATGGTCCTTAAGCTGGACTCACTTCCCTTGAAATGGTTAGCAGTCACAGTTGCAGAACTAGTTATGGTATTTATAAAACAATTCAACTTTTTCTTGAAATGTCATAACCTCTCTGTGCATCTTGGGAGCAGTTGCAGTATCACTAATGACACTTCCTATGAGGCCAATGGTGTTATTCGATGTAGACCGTATTTCACTAAAAACAATGGAAAACAGTCAGGGACTGCCAGGGATGACTTTTTTTAAGGTTCTACATTATTTACTGAATGCCCAAACCATACAATCAAGGATATTTAGCATCACACAATACAAACAAAAACACCCTTTTTTAAAAAATCAGCATGTAAATTTAAACTAATGTTACTCAAAGGTCAAGTGTATGTACCACTCCTTATTTATACTGTTAAGTTCCAAAACCAGATTATAAAGCTAAAATCAGCATTATGAGAATTTTTAAGGCCGAAATGTTGCAGGTTCATGATCAAAAGCTCTTCAGACTCAAGGATTCAAGCAGAGTCCGCCCACTCTCAACACACACACATATAAGGGAATAATACCCCCCTCAAACTGAGTTTTATTTCATAGCTATATATTTAAATATTTTAAATAATTTTATTGGGAGCTCATAAAACTCTTATCACATTCCACATATACATCCATTGTATGTCAAGCACATTTCTATATTTCTTGCCCTCATCATTCTCAAAACATTTGTTTTCTAATTAAGCCCTTGGTATGAGCATCTCATTTTTCCCTGCCCTCTTTACTCCTGCTCCCTCTTGAACTTTTGATAAAATTTATAAATTATTATTTTGTCATATATTACTTTTCCCTGTTGTCTGTACCCCAGGGAGGAGGTTTTACGGAGATTCATATAATTGGTTCCCCCTTTCCACCCCACCTTCTCCCCACGGTCCCAGTATTTCCACTCTCACCACTGGTCCCGAAGGTATCATCTGTCCTGGATCCCCTATGTTTCCAAATCTTATCTGTACCAGTGTACATCTTCTGGTCTAGCCAGATTTATAAGGTGGAATTGGATGATGACGTTGGAGGGCAGGGAGCATTTAAGAACTAGAGGAAAATTTTATGTTTCATCATTGCTACAGTGCACCCTGACAGGTTCGTTGCCTCCCTATGAACCTTCTGTAAGGGGATGCCTATTATCTACAGATGGGCTTGGGCCCCCCAACCATTATTCCCCCTCAATCACAATGATAAAATATTTAGTTCTTTGATGTCTGATACCTGATCCCTATGACACCTTGTGGTCACACAAGCTGGTGTGCTTCTTCTCTGTGGGCATTGTTGCTTCTCAGCTAAATCACTATTTGCTTAACTTCAAGCCTTTAAGACCCCAGATACTATATCTTTTGATAGCGGGGCACCATTAGCTATCTTTGCACATTTGCTTATGCACACAATTGTCTTCAGCGATCATGTCGGGAAGGTGGACATTATGGAATGCCAGTTTAATAGAACAAAGTTTCTTGCATTGAGTGGAGATCCAGTATCCATCTGTTCCCTTAAGACTAAACCTATAAATACATGCACATAGATCAATTTCCCCAAATCATATACTAATATGTACCTACATACATAGCTATATACCTATATACATAGAGTATATAATCATATGCTATTGTGTACCTATTTTCATATCTGTCTTTAGACCTCTATAAATGTCCCTTTCCTCCTATGTCTTTTCTATATTTCCTTTTACTTTCCTCTTGTCCAACTATCATGCTCAGCCTTCATTTGGGTTTCAGTAATTTCTCTAAGTTACATTACCCTTAATAAATCCATACCAAGCCTCTCATACCCTCCTTACCACTGAATTTGGATCACTTGTATTTTATTATTTTTACAAAATACCATAACCTTATCACCTTCAAAGCAGTATCCATTACACTTAATACATTTATGAAGCCTGTGATTCCATTCTTGGAACATTTTTTCATACTCATCTGTTTGGATGGCTGCTGATAGAATAAAAGAACAGCCGGAGTATGGGTATCAAGAAACAGATTTATGGGGAAGCACAGTCTGCCACATTTCTCCAGAGTGGAGGAAGTGCAGGGAATTGGAGTAGCAGAGCCATAAGGGTGGCACGGATTGATCCACCCTTGGGTGTGGTGATTCAGTTGGGAGAGCATCCTGATTAGCAAGCTTGAGTGAAGTGGGAGTGGCATGCATGGAAGAATTTGGCATGAACGGGAAGATGTGATGGTGGAGAGTGTATGAGCAAGGATGGTGGGAAGTAGACATTCAAAATGTCCAGGGTCCATTTTACACTCAGCTGCATCCATCTTTCCTACCTTTGATAACAGGGAATGGAATCACTGGAGTCATCTTCTGCAACTGCTTCCTGCTGAACAGGGACAACAAAAAAAACCTTAGCTTTCCTGTCGAGGCACGATCCTATGAACTCTTTAAGGGTTGGAATCTAGCCATGTACAGGTTTGATTGGAGAAGGCACATATTTGTTCCTACAAAAAGCTTTGAAAACAGCAAAACAGACATGGGTTAAAGCATAGAATTTTACATATTAAGCTATAGATATCAGGAATGACAGAAGGCATGAGGTCCAAGATTTCCAAGAGCCTAAAATACTTTCCCATGTGGGTCTCACATCACTCAGTTTGTGTTGGATTTGTTTCTTTAATTGTTCTACCTTCTATGCCTGATTGATTAATGAAGCGATAACATTCCATTCCTGGAAAAATACAGGTTCCCCCTATTTTTTAGTGAGCACAGTCAGGTCTCGCTTATTTTGTAGTGTCATACCCACTAGAGAATTAATAAGGGTTTGTAGTGTTAAAAGGGTATCACCTATTTCCTCCATATCAATGCTAGAGTCTCTTGATAGTTTTTAATGAAAAGTAAGTAGCATTTTTATCTTCTCTCATTCCATTTCCCAGGGCTGCCACTATGCTACTTCCAATAAAAATAGGGGCTGTTATTACTCTTCTGTGTCTATAGCTTGGTTGTATTAAGCATTACCCTTGAAGATGGAATTGTAGATTGTAGATATATTCTTTTAAGAGAGAAGGAAATGATGTCTGGGAATCACCTTGTTGTGCTATTTTCCTGAGTCTGGCTGAGTCTGTATTGGAGATGGGTTTTAGCTAGCTCCTTGAGTCATGTGATGCCAGATTGTATTGTTGCAAAGGAAGTTTGTAGGACCAAAGTAAACACTGACTAAACATTTCAGAATAAGTTGGTTGATTCCTTGCCTACCCCACATTTGGTTAATCTGACTGTCCACAATTCGCTGCTTTCCATCTGGCCCCTGGAGAGCTGAACAGTTGAACCCATCGGCTGGCAGCACCTCCCTTGCTTTTTCTTCACTTCTTCTAAACCATCAAATCCCTGTCCTTTCATGTCACTCTTTATTCGCAAAAACAAAAAGAAGTTGCACAGAGCAAGGTCAGGTGGGTAAGGTATGTGTCTCAAGATTGGCATGCTGCTTTTTGTCAAAAAAAAAAAACTGGAAAGTGTGAGCAGGTGCATTGTCATGATGGCAAAAACTCTTCCTCATCTGCCAGCAATTAAGACTTTTTTTCACACACTGTTATGAAATCTTTTCAGAACCTGTACATAGAAAGCCTCATTAACAGGCTGACCTAGTGATATGAACCCCAATACACTACCCCTCATATATTAAAAAAAAAAAATTGAGCATTGTCTTGATCTTTGATTTCACTTGATGAGCCTTTTTTTTTCCCCAGTGAGGTGATGAAGATATTTTCCCACTTTTTGTTTTTGTTTTTGTTTTTGGGGGCATCACTGCTCTCTGGTGGGAGTGGGAGGTCTAGTCTTGCTCCTGGAGAGTTGCTGCTGGGTTTGAACCACCAAGCCAGCGGATTGCAGTCCTGCACACAACCACTACGCCACCAGGGCTCAGCCCCAGATGATGGTATTTTCTAATGGCTTGATTGATATTTGCTTTGGGGGTTGTAGGAATAGCACCATGTCTCATCACCAGCAATGATCTTGGGGAGGGGGGTGGAATCTGGGTTGCTTTGGAACTGTTCTTTCAAAGCACGACATGTCTCCAATCAAAGTTCTTTTTCCTCATCAGTCAGAACCTGAGGCACAAATTTTGCAGTGACCCTTCTCATTCCCAAGTCTTCTGATAAAATTTGCTGAACTGAATTCCAAGATAGCCCAGACAACTTCCTCATCTCCTCAATGGTCCCTTGTTGATCTTTGCCCATTCAGGAAATTGAGGAAAGTACAGAACAAGTTTTGTCATCAATCACCCTTTCATTTTTTTTTTAAATGAGAAAACTGTTCATACACTTGGGTTTTCACTGCTATCATTTTAAGCCATGTTAACATCACAACAGATGTTGTAGCATTTTCTGAGCAGGAAACACAATTTTACAACTGCACACTGTTCTCTTAACTCAGCCATCACAGAAAACAAATTTTGAGCAAAATTTCTTTTATGAAAAATTTCCCTGTGACCAGACAGAATCTTCTGAGGTGACATAAGAGGATCCATTAACTCAGAACAAGTTGCTTAATGCTCACCTCGTGGAAAACATGCCTACAATGAAAGTTGCACCCAGCAGAGACTTTTCTTTTTTGGGGGATTTCTTTTGGGGGGGTACCCTTTTGTACATACACCAAGCCTCTTTGAAGCTCCCTTGTCTATTTCTCACGGTCAGATGAGCTTGTATAACTCCCAACCACAGGGAGAGATAATTGAGTCAGGATTTGTAGCCACTATAGAAACAGCCCTCCCTTGATCCACCAGAATTTCTTGCTTTCTGTACAAACATCCATTCATAAGGATCATCATCCAAATGACCTTAGCTTCTCCATGTAGCACAAAAAAAAAATGGATCTTGAAGTCTGCAGCTAAGTGATCACTATGTGTCTGTCTCTGCCTCTATGTCATGTTCTGGTTGACGCAAGCCTGACCCCCAGTTCTGCTCAGATGGCTGAGCAGCTACCTCACAGGATTAAGGAGACTGATAGAACACAAATGCGAATGAATGGCCTGATGCCCTGGCATCTCACTTCACTCCCTTCTCATTCTTCCTCTCTCTTATAACTCTTTTCACATTCAAGTTTAAGAAGAGATCAGGGAAGGGAACAAGAATTTCAGGTACATATTAGAGGCATTCTATCACACAAATAGGTGGGTCCCTATGGAGCTTTAAGATGATTAAAATATATATATATATATATATTATTGTCTTGATGTGAAATGTCAGATAATCAAACTGTCAATAGGTATGAAGTAAGTGTGAATGTTCAAGTGTGTTCCTTCATATATATTACATGTATTCACATATATGTAATTATTTTAAATTTACAGACAGAAATGCAGTAGATGTTTACTTTTTTGTTTTTGTTTACTTACTTTAAATCAACTGAACAATTTTCTGAACACCTAAATATCTTCCAGTTTATATTGGGTATTGTTGTTAGTTGCCAGATGAACATAGGGAAAAAACCTGTTGGAAAAGAAAAAAACTGGTTTCAGTGCAGGGTGAGGATTGTTCTGCAAGCTGGCTTGGGCCAGTGACCATGTATCAGTTCTTCCTTCAATGCCGCTGCCACTGGAGACCGGTGCTGGAATGAATGTCCAGCCAGGGGCACGGGGGTGGGGGTGGGGGGTGGCACCAGCCTCAGCAGCAGCCCTCAGGTGGTAATAGACGAGGATATGATGCCTCAAACCAGAGGTGCTCCGGTGTCATCCAGTCATCTAGCTTCTCCCAGTTTGCGCCAAGGGGAGCGCCAGGAGAAGGGGGTCAGCAGAGATCCAGAGAACTCATTTGGTTCTTTGAAGCAAATGAATTCACCAGCAGTTCCAGCAGAGAAGTCGTCTCTCAGAGCACATTCGCATCACGTGGCATTGATGAGGAAAAAGATTAAAATAAACTTTTGGAAGGAATTGTGAAAGATATGGAAGTTTGTGAATCTCCAGGACAATGGAAGTTTTCTGTTTATTCACCAATGAAAGATAAACCTAATACTTCAGAGACTTTTTGCTATGAAATTCTTGACAAAGACATGCAAAAACTCATCTTAAGTTTTCTCGATGGGATAAAAGAAAACATGGGAAAATTTTTAGAAGAATTCAAAAAAGCAATGAAGAACAAAACAAGGAATTTAGTAAGGAACTAGAAGCCTTAAATAAAAAGCAACTAGATATTCCAAAGTTTAATAATATAACGACCGAAATTTTTAAAAAGCACCTTAGAAGAAAGCAGAAGTAGAATGGAAGCCATGGAAGGAAGATTCAGTGAACTAGAAGATGATGATTCTGAGATTACTCAGTTTAAAGACCAGGTAGAAAAAAATGAACAGGGCATAAGGGTTCTGTGGGACTACACAAAAAGCAATAATATACACATAATAGGAATCCCAGAAAGAAAAGAGAGATAATGAAGTCTACAAGATATTTTTGAAGAAATAATCATAGAGAATTTCCTGAATGTGGAACATGAGATGATTATCGAAAATGCTCAACAAGATCCATACAGGTTAAACCCAAGAAAAAGGCCCCAAGACATGTCATAATTGGACTTCGCAGGTACATGGACAAAGAAAGCCTGCTGAGAACAGCACAAAACAAGGAGAATGTTCTGCACAAAGGAGCATCAATAAGATGAAGTGCTGATTTCTCAGCAGTAACTATGCAGGCAAGAAAACAATGGTGTGACATTTATATACCCTTGAAAGAAAATAATTATCAACCAGAAATCATTTACCCAGCAAAATTATCATTCAAAAGTGAGTGAAATTAAGATTTTCCAAGCAAGCAGAAATCAAGGGAATTTGTAACCACCAGAATAGCTCTACAGCAAATATTAAAGGGAGTTCTCTAGAAAGATAACATGTTCCCAGCCTCATAATCCAAAGTGTTGACACTAAATAACCATCTCAATCCATATAATAAATTTACAATGAGATGGGGGATGTGGACTACATAATTTTAATTGAGAAACTAAAAATAAAATGGAGATGATTGGTATAGAAGAGAATTTTCAGATGTTACAGGGAATATAAGTGGTAATAATTATCAAAAAATGAAAAAATAAATTCCTAAAAAGATTTCTGCTTTGAGAGGGATAACATGTTTAATAAAATGCTTGACATAACTTATCTATTGATAATTGCAGTGAATAAAAATGGATTAGATATTCTAGTGAGGAAACTGGTGGATTGGACTGCAAATGTGCACATGTATATGAAAAGGGGCACACCTTAAGCATGGGTGCATAAACAATGTGGCATAGAGACATGTGATATAAAAAGTAAGCATTCATACAAAGCAAACAGTGGCGATGCTCATATATGACATTATATGTGAAAGTTTATCAAGAGATAGAAGGACATGTGTATTATTTTGAAGGTGAATGGAACAGTTTTAAAAGGGAATAAAAAATCAGAAGACTTACATAATATTAACCATTTCGACTTAACAGAACCTCAACAGTAGCACAGAACACATGCTATTTCATGGCACATATGTTTGGAGTAGACTTTTTAGGCACAGTAAATTTAACTAAGTTTTTTAAAATTGAAACTTAAAAAGCTTCTAATCTGACCTGTAATAGAATGAAGCTACAAGTCAATAAGGAAAACTAAATTTATGGAAACTAAAAGACTTAAAATTACAAATCCATTGCGTTATAAACAAAACCAAAAGGAATACATGGAATCTTATGTTTTTAAGAAGAATGTATTCAAATGTGAAAATCATTAATTTATTTTGTCTTGATCTTACATAATTTTAGCCACTTATGTCACAAATTGAGCAGGCTGTTTAATGTGCTTTGCTGCAGACTAAAATATGATGGTTTCATTGCAGAAAGCACTTTTGGGATTGAGCTGCATGTTGGCCACTTTATTCACCGACCATTCTTATTGAAAGAATGAGCAGAGGAGCTGAGCCCCGGTTGGCGGAAGTGGTTGAGTGCAGGACTGCGGCCGCGGGCTTGGCGGTTCAAACCTAGTGGCGGCTCTCAGGAGCAGCACTGGTTAGCGCCCACAACCACGAGAGGCAGTGATGCCCCAAAAAACAACAACCAAATAAAACAAACAAAAATTAAGAATGAGCAGATAGGTGATGACTATTTAAACATAATCACTTGGCAGGCATGTTCTCAAACTGCCTGTTACTTTAACAACTGGCAGTGCTCATTGCCATGACAAAATGTAAATTACTCTGCAGAAAAGATTGTGGGTGACATTTTTTGCCACCATCTTCTTTTCCGTTGAGATAGATGGTGGTGGCATTAACTTGCAAACTTTTTGAATAATAGCTTGCAAACATTTAGAAGTGATGTGTATTGCATTATTTGGGCAACCAACATCTTCCAGATGTTACTGAAAATTCATTCTAAGTGAATGGGTACGGTTTATGTAATAGTATAAAAAAAGTATTGGTGAAATTATCATTTGTTGAGTTTGGGTGTTGTATTAGTGTTATACTCAGTTATTAAAATCTATACTCAAAAATATAACCTGAAGTGGTCTTAAAAATTAACCTGCCTGTCTGAGTTATGCTATTTCAACACATGTCTGTTTGGAATCAAGTTTATAGTACATACTTAAAATTAGATTTTATAGGGTAATGAGTTTATTAATGAAAAGGGGGGTAAATGGGGTTGTACAGCTCGCAAAAGAAGCATTATCACCAAATTGTAAATGTAGAAAACTTTTACTATGTATGCTCTTAACATAATAAAATTAGGAACATCTTCCCTTTAAAAAGAAAGAAAAAAACTTCAATAACACAAAAGAGAATATTGGCTCTAAGGAAAAAATCAAGGAAAAGAGGGAATAGAGCAGGAACACTATATATTGTAAGTGGAGAAAAAATTTATGTGCATCAAATCAAACTCACTGCCATGGACTCTGTGACACAGAGTAGAACTTTGCTTCAGAGACTATAAACTTTCACAGAATTTGCCACCTATTTCTCTCCCAAAGTGATTGTCGGTTCAAAGCAGAGACCCTGTAATTAGTTGACCTTAAACCACAGTACCAACGGCATACTTGAGTATTCTTAAAACCATCACTCATTAGATTATTCAATTAATGTAAAATTTGTTTAATTATGAGATGTTCAGTGTGAACAGAGAAACTTTTGTGTTGAATGTGGTGATGCTTTGTAATGTATGTTATACCAAATGTGTTTACTCTTCGACTGTCATTTTTTTTCACAACCCACATTTCTTTAATTAATTGGCAGTATTTGAACTGATTATTTTGTAAAATTACAGAGTACTTTTATGATAAAGATTGCAGAACTTACCATCAGATGTTTACCCAAACCTTATTGGGTTTATATGACAGGTGGATATTTTCTTTTGCCCAGTCCTATTTCCTATACAATCTTTTTTTTCCCCAACAGACATGATTAGCTGCCTTAAAATGTTTTCGTGAAGCAAAACTCCATTTCAACTTCTACTTGCAGAGAGCTAATACTGTGATATATACCAGAGATATTCTAAATAATTTGATGTGGATATGGGTCTATATCTTAGCATTGAAGACACCAGTATTGGTGGTAGGTAGAATTCAGAGAGGATTATAATGAGTTTGGGTATAATTTTTAAAGGTTTCATTACTGGTGAATAGGTTGATAAACCAGTAGCATATGAGATATTTAAGTAGAATAATGGATGGAAAACCTATTTCAAAACATCGCAACTGTAGAAAATGATAGTGAAGTGTTAAGAAAAATCAATGACTAACTAATGGAAAGCAAAATAATGAATGCTATTGGAACTTTCTAGTAGCTTACTAAGAGGCTCTCATTTTATGTAACTGGAAGGTGAAGCAAACTAAAGATGAGGACCAAGACTTGTGTAATGACTAAATTTTAGAAAAGATAAATGGTTAACCAGTTCTGTTATGTCAACTTTGGAGCTTGGTTAAAACAAAAAGAAAAGTGAAATGGTGGGATGGAAGATACCTGAGTATATGAGCCAAACAAACATTTTGTCTGTTCATAATTCTTTGAATGAAATTACCTTCAAATTGCTAACAGTTTTGTATTTAGAGTTAGGAGCCCCTATTGATTAATAAAATGCAGCAGTCTGCTAAACTATTAGAAAAGATAAGATGTGACACTCCTTCAGATCTGTCCTCTTTGCCACTAGGCTTATCAATACTCATTGAAGATATGTTAAGCTTAAGAAGAGATACAAAGAGAATCTACTTGAAAGTAGCACAAGGTGTACTCAGTATGCGAAGCTAGGAAAAAGAGGAGTAGAGGTAAAGCAAGAATTAGAAAGTTATTGATCAAAAAATCTTTAGATTAGGAGTTGTTGAGTAGGTTCTGACTCTTAAGCAACCTTCTTTATAGCAGAACAAAATACTGCCTAGTTCTCCACCATTCTCACAACTGTTGCTGTGTCCCACCTAGTGTGTCCATCCATCTCATTGAAAGACTTTGTGTTTCTCTCTCTCTTTCTAGTATCTGTATTTTGATTGTTGAGAGATCATTGGATGTATGCTCCAAAGATAATAGCTCTTACAGTCTGACTCCTACTAGTATGGGAAATTATTAACTCATTTTGTATGAAATTGAAATGAGAAACTATTACAAATTCTAAAAAAAATTTTGGGGGGTGGGTACAAGAATGTGTCTCAATTTCAGCCTCTGTACAAGATGCAGTGTTTTTATAGAACACAAAGACATGCTCTCAAGCTATCATGTGCTGTCAGACTAGTGGTACAATGAATGCTTTCTATTCAAATCAGAAGGAAATGTAGAATTGTTTATGTTTACATTGATAGGGCAAAAATAGAATTTATCATTGTTCCCAAGAGTCATGTCTGCTTCAATCTCTGTTGTAATATAGTCTAAAGAGATCTGATATCTTTCTGTATTTATCAAAGATAAAATATTGTTCAATCATGTTAGTGATCTGCTAATTGGGCTGGATGAATTAGAAGTAGATACCATGCAAAGACACATGTGTGCCTAAAAGAGGGAAAATAAGCAGTACAAAGATAGACAGGATGGGTATATTAGTAAAATTTTTAGGAACAAAATTATCACAAGAGTATTGACAAAGCCATTTCGAAGGAAAACAGCAAAGGAAGTCCAATACCTGGTGATTGGCACATCATTTGCAAAATATCTAATTGTAGTAAAGATTGAACAGCTGAGCGTGGTCACTGTGTCGGGGCTGTGTGTACCATTTAAAATGCAAAATATATTTATTAATTGAGATGAACAGTTTCTGAAAACTTAGTGCCTAGCAACATGTGCTTGGTGTCGTTAGTTTCTATCAAGTGGGTGAAATTGATGGTGTGGGGGGGCTGGGGATTTATTGAAATAAAACCCATTTTCAACCTATATAAAAGGTAAGAACTTAAGTACATAAACAAATGTGGTGAAGAAAGCTGATGGTGCCCGGAAATAAAAAAAATATAGCATCTGGGGTCTGAAAGGCTTAAAGATCAATGAGTGGCCACCTAGCTCAGAAGCAACAAAGACCACATGCACGAAGCACACCAACCTGTGTGATCATGAGGTTTCGAAGGGATCAGATATCAAGCATCAAAGAACAAAAGAATCATATCATATCATTGTGAATGAGGGGGAGTGCAGATTGGGGACCCAAGGCCCATCTCTAGGCAACTGGATGGCCTCTTACAGAAGGGTAATGGGGAGAAGAGGAGCTGTTCATTGTACAGTGTAGCAATAATGAAATATACAAATTCCCTCTAATTCTTAAATGCTTCCTCCCTCCCATGATCATAATCCCAATGCTACCTTACAAATCTAGCTAGATCAAAGGATGTACACAGGTACAGATTGGAATTGGAAATATAGGGAATCCAAAACAGGTAATCCAATCAGGACTAGTGGGGAAGGTGGTGATACTGGGAGGGTGGGGGGAAGGTGGGACAGAAAGGGGGAAACAATGACAAGGATCTACATAGAACATTCTCCCTGAGGTTCGGACAACAAAAAAGTGGGTGAAGGAGACATCAGACAGTATAAAATAAGACAAAATAATAATGTATAAATTTTCAAGGGTCCGTGAGTGAGGAAGGAGTGGGGAGGAAGGAGGAAAATGAGGATCTGATACCAAGTGCTCAAGTACAAAGCAAATGTTTTGAGAATGAGGATGGCAACTAATGTACAAAGGTGCTTTACACGATGAATGTATATATGGATTGTGATAAGGGTTGCATGAGCCCCTAATAAAATGGTTTTTTTAAAGATAAAAATTCTACCACTGAACCCCCAGTGTCTCAAGAAAAAGCTCAAATACAGAACCTTAGATTGAATTTAGCCTTGTGATGTAATATGGTTCTGAAACCTGATAATCTGTCCAAAGTATATGAGAAAAGCTAAAGTCTCGTCATTCGCACTTATAATAAGCATTCTGGTTGTAATCCTTCCAAGAGAGATATGTTCTATGGGAAGGCTATGGCACTTCCTGAAAATGGAAAGAGGTCTTGAACAACATATTTACTCAATGCAATGATTGATCTCTTGTCTGTTGGTTCTATGAGCATTGATTGTGGATCCAAGCAAGACTGAATTCATGACTTCCATCACTTCTGTTTATCATGATGTTACTTGTTTGTTCATTGCTGTTTTACCAATGCCTGTCTTTAAACTCACATATTTGTTCATGTATAGAGAACTGTGTCCAAATGTTTACAGAGAAGAAAGGCCAAGCTTCATTTATAGATAGGTTGTCACAGAAAGACTTTGTTTTCATTCTATCAGAAACTTCTGTCATTCATTAAAGATATTATTCTTTGTAAGTCATTTCTCTTTGCGTGCTACCAATTTCTATTTGATCCTATGATAATAAGATCTTGTCACTTGTCACTCTGAAGTTCCGTTTTTTCATTTAGAAAATTGAAGGAGTCGAGGACCCCAGGGAACATGGCGCCCAGATAAGTAGCTCATGTGCTGAGCTCCTGTAGATTGGTAAGTTGGGGTGACTTGGGGCCAGGTGGGGTTCTCGAATTGGTTTGTTGACTCCCAAGAAAGCTCAGATCCCTCTTCTAAACCAGAAAGCAGGTTCAAACCACACGCCAGCACTCCCCACAGACTCCGGCACTCCACACAGACGCTGCTGTTTCTTTTGCTGCAGAGTTCAGGGAACCTGCTTCGAAACCGCAGGCAGAGAGATCTGCACTGCATCAGGGCCCGTGCAAATCGCCAGCGATTCCTTCCCACTCCAGGGTGCCCAGGGTCCCTTGGGGAAACGCCACACCGACCCGCACCTCCGACCCCCACTCCCAAAGATCCTTGTCCTGATTGGGCAGCCGACTAGCCCCTCCCCACCCAGGAGGCCCGTACCCAGGCCTGCCATAAGAGAGCCAGAGGCACTGTGCCCCGCCACCACCTGCCTTTGTCCTCCGTGGCAGCCCGCCCCCTCCTTGCCAGGCTCCTGCACCCCAACAACAGACACATTGAGAGAGTCCCACACAGCCACTCTGCTTAGGATCCACCAGACAGCAAACACAAATGTGGCAGATCCTGCTCCAGCTGGGCAGTAGGGACCCAGCATTTGGAGCTAGCCAAAGGCATGTTCCCGTCTCCCAGCTCTGAGCAGTGGAAAACCTGCACGCCAGTGGCAGACCTCTCCTTCACTAAAGTGACGAGACGTCCCACTTTTGGCGGGACAGTCCCAATTTTAAACAATTCCCACCTCACCCCCACCCCCCAGCTTTAGAAAGTCTGGGTTTTGGGAAAGAATGCATGACAAGCTAGGTATGTGGGAGAACAGAAAGGGAATATATCTCCTTACTCCCCCTCTCCACCCCATCACTGGTGTCCCGCTTTACCTATGTTAAAATCTGGTCACTTTACCATCCACCCA